>PYHW01010840.1:6664102-6683603 GCA_013186435.1 Turdus rufiventris
CAGCAGACACCTGTCCTCCAAACTGAAACAGCAACTTTTCATTCTTTGTCCATATATAAGCCACACCTGATTATAAGCCGCACTTCCGGCTTCAAACCAAAATTTTAGTCAAAATGGTGCAACTTATAATCATGAAATTACTGTATATTACACTAATATATTCATTAGCATTATTTAGAGGTCTGGCTGGGGTTTTCAGTTGTTGTTATTGTTGTTTTGGTTTTGTGGGGGAGGGGTTGTATTAATTCTCTTTGGTTTTGTTTTTTTGGGTCTTTTGCTTGTTTTGTTGGAGTTTTTTTAATAGCAATTTTCAACATGAAATTTTTATCTCCTGGGAACATTTAGTGGGAAAACACTAGGCTACACTTTTTATCTAAATGCAGTCTAGTCCACCTATCTTCTGAATCTTTTAATTCTAAACAGCTGGTCTTATTTAGTCTGACAAATGAAACACTTCAGTTTCTCAATTGTTGTAATTAAAAACAGGAAACAGCAAGATAAATAAAGGAATCAAGGGAACAATAAAACATTATTATTTTAATGACAACCTCAGAAGCCCAGATCATAAAGCGCTAGCTTATAAAGTGCAGGAAATCTGAACAAGCACACAGTGGTCTCTGATGAAACTCTTGGGAAATTATCTGAACAAACTGAACAAAAGTTGGGTGTTTCGCTAAAACTGAGCTCTTTTTCTGAAATTAACAAAACAGATTTCTGAGCAAATTTCATAAATTAAGATCATAGAACCGTAGAAAGCTTGGGTTGGAAAGGATCTTAAATATAATCTCTTTCAAACCCCAGTGCCATAGGTAAGGTACCTTTCACTAGACCAGGTTGCTGATAGTTGTTAAAAATGCTGATAAAACATGTGAGCTGTGGAAAATGATACAGTAATATTAACTAAAAGAGAAGATAGGCAACAAAACCTGATATTAATGTAGGGAGAGGTATCTCCAGTGACAGTGGATATCAAATACCAATTCATTATATATGAGGTGTGTGGACTTAATGCTTGTGAGGGGAAATAGAAAGCTGAAGCCACCTTGAGTCACATTGTGCTCTCCTTGAAAAGCAAGGAGTCTATCAAATCAGACAGGTTCCTCCAGTGTTGAATGCAGCAAATATCTTAGTGAGATGACAAAGAGCAGGACAAAGACTCAGAACACACCACAAAATCCATTATTATGACTGAGGGATTGTTTCTTTTAATTGTTTTCTCTTTGTGGATCTTGTGGCACATCCTCTAGCACCCACAGTTTTCTCTCCAATCTCTACATCTTTATGCCTTACTCTCTCTACCCCTGTGACTCGGCCAGAGGAACTGAAAGTGCAATGTAAGAAATGGCCTGTTAAAGAATAGATGGATAGCATAAATATTTGTGTAATTAAGATAGGTCTGTACTTTTCTGTACTCCATTACTGTTCTGTCACAAACTACTTTATTTTCTCAGCTCTTCTCTACTCTTTGGGAATGATTTTTTAAGTCTTAAAACTCTGATAATTATAAGAGATACATATTTGGCAATATTTACAGGTTGTGACTTGAAATTGGTTGCCAAAGTGTTTGCCTTGTGAGGGTCAATAATTTTTCTTTGTATTGCAGAAGCACCTTGGCAACTTAGAGATTTATAAAAACTGTGACACATTTGTATTACTGATACTGATAACCTTCAGATGAACTAGCAGTATGCTTATATTTTTACAAAAAGAAGTGTAACAATAAATGCATTCTGCAGAATGTGATACATATTTAATATTTTTCTTCAGGATTAGTATTTCCTTTTAATTTCTTTAAGAACAGTCAAATGAGGTCAAATTTATAAAAATCTGTCTTAATAACTCCTGTGGGATTTTTAGTGAGAACTTTAAACATTGTGAAAGAAGTGCATCTTAAAAAAAGCTAGCAGAAATACCATTGTAATCAATATAGTTACTTCATAAGCTCTCAGTCTGTGGGTTTAAAATACAAATACGCTTAATGTTTAAATTATCTTTTACAAAGAAGGCAGATCAAAGGCCATCCAGTGCCTCTGTGGGTGTGCTGGTGAGCAGAGAGCAGTTCAGAAGGGAGAACAGATGAGAAGCTTGGCAAAAATCCTTGTATAAAAAAAAAGTAATGCTGTGATAAGAGACTGAAGCTGAAAGGTGGGGGTGAAGGTAGACTAAGGCAGGAAATGGCAGGGAATAAGAGGATTATTTAAGAGGAAGCATCAGTCTGCAGAAAGTGAAAACTTGAATGAAAGATTTAGGGTGCATGACATGAGAAGTTCCAAAGCACCAATCATGAAGCATATACAGAGTAAAGCTGGCTGAGTAGGAGATGCTGATTTTGTATTGTGGATTGTGTAGATGATCCAAATCAGATTCTCTAGATGAGAGGGAACATCCCAAGGAACATACTTTCTGACAAGACTTTGTAAAATCAAAAGGCAAAAGCTCAAGAATGCCCCTAATGATGTGTCAGAGGAGGGATTAACAAACATAAAATGCATGTTAATTACTCATTTGCTGTCTACATTATTCAGACCTGCTTCATTTCATGAAACTGCCAGCTTGGAATCATTCCTTTGAATCAAGATGTGTCATACACTAGATGTTCTGATCCACTTTGACTGTGCAAGGTTTGATCTTATGCAGTTTCATGAAAAAAGATGTTGCTCTTGCTGCTCTGACAATATCTTAAACTCTTTCACCTTCATCATTCACAGAAACTGTTTGCTTGCACTTCCTGTTGGAAGCTGTCATATAAATATTATTGTGTCACATCAAACATCTATTGCTGTCCTCCTAAATGTGGCAGTAATGCTTGTAAGAAGAAGTCTCTGAAGAACTTTTATTTCCTTGAGTGTATTGAGAGATTTATAAAGCTATTTATCACGTGTGTGATTGAGTGAAAACTTCACTGCAGCAATGTTTGAAACAATATTCTTGTCCATTTTTAAATGACTGCAATAAATATAAAGAAGTAAATATACTAACCATTATGAAATTTTTGTAAGAAAATATTCCACAACTTTTAGAAGTACAAAATCTTAGGTATATATTTGGACAAAATTCTTTCTTCTATTACATGAATGCAGATCCAATGGCTTCGCTGCTGTGTTATTAAAGTAGACCAGATCATTTTTACTTGTCAATAATATTCTTTTAGGAGTGAGATTTTCACAGGTAATTTGGGAAATGCTAATAAAAGAAAACAAAAGAAAAAAATGTATTTTCTTCAGAAGATTTTGTTACTAATGCATTATCCATGGCAGTAAGTTGAGATTTCTCTGCTTTCTTCTCCTGTAATTCATAGCACTCCATGAGTTTCTATTGAAGTGGTAAGAATACTCATAAGTATGTATGTTTCTGCTTCTGATCATCTTTATATCATCAGTTTTTATTGTTCCTTGGTATTTTATTTTTCCCTGTGGGTCCTCTATCAGTTATTGGATTTGTTTAAAAATTGTTTAGTAGGTTTATGATTCTAAAGAATTATTTCCATAGACAGAAACATGCATCACTCCCAAGTATGAACCAGTAAACTTTACTAAAAGGAGAAACATTGATCTTGCTGTTGCTAGGAAGAAAACTAGTACCAAACACTGAGACAGGAAGAATTGATGAAACTCAATCATTTTGCCTGACAAATCAGTGATCTTTCTAATACTTTCTAGTAAAGTATTTTTTTTATTTGACAATAACCTGCAGATGATGCTTAAAAAGAGCACTTAAAACTCTCTGTGGAGCAGCTGATTGAGCAATGTTATGTCATTAAGAAAAGTCTTGAACAGCTTTTAAATTTGATGCATTTTCATTCCTAAACAACTCAGTTCACAAAGCTTTAAACATTTAAGATTTAGCCATATATTTTGATGATTAATTACTCAAGAATTTTGGAGTAACTATAAAAAGTTTATTTAGTTAATGTGCATGGGCATGAGAGTTCTGTGTGAATTGGAACTACAAGCAAAAAATCTCCCCTCTTCTAACAACTCTTCTTACTTGGTGTGGGAATCTGCATTTTAAGCATTGTTCTCTTCCTGTCATGGAATTGTTCTCCACTCTTTCCAGTCCAGAGAAGCAAGGACTGAATGAATTAATTTTGCAAGTGCAGTTTATGCAGAAGTAAATTCTCTGGGGATGTGACAAAGAACTCAATGAGGACAGCAAAAAAATCCCTCTTATATCACAACTCTTCAGGTTTATCAATCTGATGCTGTGTGTGTGTTTAAATAACGGGCAAAATTAAAAAGAGATGGTACAGAGAAATTAGATTATTTTTATCATGCAAAATACCCAATTGGCACTCAGTTTCATACTCACATTCAAAAATATGTGACATGTATGTTCTAATGTTTTGATCATTATTACATAGGATGGAATGGAGGACAAGAAATTATTCACCTTGATTCCTCTTGATATCTTCTAGGCTCATCTTGAGTGGTATTGCTCTTTCAGCCTTTAAGGCTTTTCACAAAGGCAGGGGGCCATGCTCAGCAGCATCACTTTGAGATTACCCCACAATTCTGCTGTGGATTTAGCTCTTGTGTAGCTTATCTTCAACACTCAGCTCCATACCTTGCTGTTATCCATGGGTGACTGCTGTCATCTGTTGACTGAAAGTTGCACCTTCACCACTTGTCTAGACCCTGCTGTAACATTCCTTCTGCTATTTTAATGCACACACACCCTCATACTCATTCATACCGCATGCAAACTTGCATTTAGACTATATGCAAGACTAGACCATACATTTCCTTTACAAATCTTTTATGAAAGCTTCAACTTGGAGAATGGAAGGTAAGGAAGAAAAATGAGCACATTTTAGTGGTCAACAGCTATCCCTGCATTATTTGTGCTTAATGTTGAGGTCACAAGTTAATGGGAAGAAGTTAATCAATGCCTTTACAGATGCTAGAAGAACCACTCCTGTGAAATATCACTTTTAGTTTTGTTTTGTAATTGCCAGTCTGAAACTCAGGGACTGCAGCTTTCTTTTCATTACAGTGTACTTTATCTCTTTACCACAAAGAAAGTGAAAGGACTTTTTAAAACAATAAAATGTTCAAAGCTGGTCTTCTCAAACAGAGCACAAGAAGATACCATGTCAAAATGTCCAAGGAAAGAGGAATAAGTTTATGACCTGGAATCTATTTCTAACACATTAAATGATATAACTCAGACTACATGTTTCAGTACTAGAAATGGTCATTATGTCTAATACAAGAGTACATAATGTGTTTGACAGCCTCCAGGTGCTTTTAATAAGAATTGTTACTCATATTAAAACTAGAAAAGCTCTTGTCTTCATCAGGATACTCTTAATTCAATTTAACTCCATACCTTTTTCTGATGGGAAGACTTTAGCTATCAAAAATTAATTGGACCCTAAAAAGAAAACAGATGTTTCCTCACTTTATTCTGTACATGAGTTTAATAAATGCAAGTAGGAAGAAATCCTCTAATTAACGGCTAAAATTTATTTTGAATTGTATGAACAGCAGATCACATTCTGTTTAGATGTCTATTGTGCAGCCACCCATGACATAATGAGAGCATCAATTTTAGGCTTCAAAAATCTAAAGAATGTAAACTGAAATTAAAGCAATGGAAAATAGATATTAAAGTAACAATTTTGGAGATCTGTATTTGCCTTTGGACTTCTGAAACTTCCAATTGTCACAATAAGCTTATCATATACTCGAATATTTAGAGAGAAATCACATGAGAATCTTGATTTTATTTTGAAATTTAAATGCATGTTCTCACAAGGATTTTAACTGAAAACATTCTTTTGTGAATGCCAGGTATGTCTAATGGGGATAAAATAACCTTAGAAAATGTACATTAAAAAAACACAGACCTGAGTTTTAGTCGTTAAAATGTTTGAATTTCATTTAAAAAAAAATACAACCAAACATGATGAAGTGTTATTTATGTTTCCCCAAAGCTCTTGTAGGCAGGAAAATTAATTTTCTTCCTGATGTTTAAAAGCACACATTTCTCTTCAGCAGTGTATATCATGGCAGATGCTATTATCTACTTCAAATAGAGCTGTACATGAAATGTCTTTGTTGGATTATAATACTTGTAATGCAAAATTTTGCACAGCTCATAAATTTCACAGTGCATTTAACACAAAGAAAAAAATGGATTGCATTTTTTTGTTCAAGATCTCAATAGTTTTATACAATTTTGACAGGTGAATTAGTGCTACAATTTTTGAGTTGGCAGGTCTTCAACCCCTGAAATAGTATCAAACAATATCTGAAACAACTTGAAAGTTGTGTAATTTTTCACATCCACAAGTTTAAACTTCTTTCTCTTCCAATATTAAGAACCCAAAATCTACTCCTAGGTAGAAGGTTAGAGCTTAAAAAAAGAGTGACTTGGAATTTCTCATTTTAGATGCTAGACAGTACAGCTTCTATTTTTCTTATCTCGTTGCTGGTTATTCTCTAAAATCCCACTTTTTTTTTTTTTTTTTTTCCCCACAAAAAATAATTTAAATGTCCTTAATTATGCACAGAACTACTGCAGGTAAAAGATCTGAGTTGCAGTATCTTTGCAGTATCTTGCAATGATGTCAGGAAATGTAATTCCGAATATTTCAGCTCTTCGGACTTTCTTCTTCCTAAACATGCTGATTTTTATTGCAGACTTCTCTGAGAAGTAGAATTTGACTATTACTATTTTTTGTATTTAATAGCTTAAAAAGCACCTTTTATGTCACAAGAGTCAAGAGAGAAAAGCAGATCATACAGGTAATCAGAATTTATCAGAACTGATCATCAAAATCACAATGCAAGTAATATACAGCCCTGAAAGCCTTCTCACAGGACACCTGACAAATACTTCACAATAGCCAATATGTGGATGAAAAAGTCAAGCCTTGTTATTCACAGCCTCATATCACCTATTCAAAATTGACAGAAACATTCACAGAGGGAGGTGTCATGCAGTTCTGAAGAGGTTGGACATCTTCTGTAACTCATTCCACCACCCCTGTGAGGGAACAGAAGACAGGAATTCTGCTCCCACCTCCCTAATTTGACCTTACCATTGTGAAAGCCTGAAATATAAGGATAAGCAGAATTTTACCTATACAATCTTTCCAGTCACCAGTCAATTCTCAAAAGCTTTTTGATAGGGAGGAAAGGAGTACAGAAAGAAGACTTGATCATGAGAAAAGTACAAAAAGTGGACAATCTTCAAAGATTGTTCTTATCTGTTTAAAATACTGTCTTTACCAAAGCTTTAATTTGTACTTAACTTTGGAAGAGTATGAACAGCTTGTAAACAACCCAGCCCATCAAATTTTTATTGGCCTGTAATGAGAAGGGTCAACTTTTATAACTTTTTAATAAAAGATAAAAAAATTATATAACATTTTCTATGCTAAAGCATTTTGTTTCCAGCCAAATTGATTTTAAATTGACATCTAATTAACTGAAGAATAATGAAAAAAATTAATTCAAATAATAAAGCAATAACTGCCAATTAGTTGTAGAAAAATTGATCTAAGAGATGATAAAGGGACAGAGTCATTTGGTGAATGCTTTTTGAATAACATTTTGTAGCTACTAAGATTTGGACAGCATTCCTGTAATTGCATGGTTTACCCTTATCCTGTGTAATTTCCTTCTTTTTAGTGAAAAAATGGAAAGTGACTGACTTGAATATGTCTCGTCCACAGTACACATCCAGCTACAACCATCTTACAGATATTGTGTGGGCATCATTTATTCTGAGGTGTGTCAGGTGCGAGATTGAAATGTTAAAGGTTAATGACTCAAAAATTTTGCCATTTGCAACAGCAGAGGGTGCTTTGATGGGGCCAGGTTTGCATATCCCAGTTCAAGGGTTTTTTACTATGCCAATTTCTTCCCTTACACAACTGCCTCATGTGTAAAAGTCCCCCCTCCAGGGGAAGGATCAGGACATTCCCATTCCCATGAAGGCCTGAAGGTGTTCATCCCTTCTCATGGGACATAACTGGCCACACTGACATGAGAGGCAGCTCCGTGTCTTAGAAGGATTCATAACCCATCAAAGACCCCTTAGTGCCCCCAGATTCACGTCTAGAGCCTTCCACAAGAGGACAGTGGATAATCCATGTCTTACGTCAGACACTGTAAAACTTCCCCCACTATTGGAAGTTGCTGGACATTCCCACCTGACCCTGAGTGAGTGTAACCCATTGAACTTTGTGTTTCATTGTCTTCCCCCAACCCTGATGGACCAAGACTGCAATTATCACCTCAACCAACAGACACTGAAATTGAACAATCAAGTCTTGTCCCTGGATCCATTTCCTCTCTGCTATGTGCTCTTGTCCATTCTTTCTTTTCTGTATGTATTTAAGCAGTATTTTTATGCTTTTATATTGCTATATGTCTTTGATATATAATAACCATACAATATAACTATATAATAACCAAAATGGCCACATACCTCCTTTCCATTGCATTGTTCTGAAATAAACCTGCCATGTATAAATAAACACCATTAATTCAGTATTGTTTCACTTTAATCCACCCCAAGGGATCTATTAACAAGGACCTCAGTTACCCTCACCTTCAGAAGCAGGTCATAGAATTAGAATGTTATTCTTTCATATAAATCACAGGGAATAAATGAGTGTTCTAATCTGGTATTTACAGTGTATACATTTGATGTGGAGTTTTTATATTAGTTAGAGGGTAAGGAGAGTACTGAGATAAGATCTGAATTCACTGTAGGTTGAGCTGGACTATAGCACAGTCGTCTTTTAGGTCAAAAGAATGCCAAAAGGCTTTTTTTTTTTTTTTTTTTTTTAGAAGGTTTATGTAAATTAAAACCCTCAGATTTAAAACCAAAGAATAATTTGTTCCTCAATTAATTTAGATCTAATTTTTCCAAATGTCATCTGCAGCTATTAATATTTTAAATTTCACTTCAGAAAGCAGTTTAGTGTTTCAGTTCTTGAAGTTTTATGGAAAAGAGCAGGAGAGCCAAGAGATGGTCAGAGGGTGTTACCACTTTTGTGGTCTAGACCTGCTTCACAAGGCTACCTACCCTTATTCTGTCTTCTGGACATGAACCCCTGCATCATTTTGCTCAGCCTGTTTCATAGGTACCATCAATTGCTTCTTAATATTCTACTTCTAGAGTAGAGTGCACAGTGTTTGTGGAAGCTGCAGATGCATTTTCTTTCTTTTTCCTTTATTGTCCATTGGTCACAACAGGGCATTGTCATTTCATGAAAGGCTTTTTGCATCTGGATGCTTACCATAAACCAACTTAAGTTCCCGTATGTGAATTTCTAGAATAGCATGTTTACCTGGGATTTTTTTCAGTTTATTATATCCCCACTTTTAACATAAGCAGTGACATATACAGTTATTCAGCTATATAATCTTCCTATTGAGCTGCATCTTCCTAACACATACTAAATAGCATGAAGTTTTTTTGCCAAGTAACAGTCCAGATTTGACTTCTTAGCTAATATAACACCTTTTTCATATTTTAGTTACCTTTTTTTTTTCCTCTTCCACAATGTAGATGTATGATAGACAACCTGGCATGAAAAATCACTTTAAAATAATGGTCTTGAAATCCAAATAACTTCATGATTTTTATAATAGAACTTCTTATTATATTTAATACACAAGCATTTAGTGTGTGTGACTATGTATTTTTGGCTGCTGTATTCTCAACAAACACACTTTTTGGACAGTGAAGTTATTATCTCTGTCTGTGAGACACAAATAAATTAGTATGAACCTTGGATCATGTTTCACAGTTTTATTGAAAATACCATACAAGCAAATCATACAACAACCTTTGCTGTATATCTTCACTATCTTTTTGGAATATACTGTCCCAATATCTTCACAGCATATGGCTCATGCTGCTAACTTGTCGAGACAGAAATCTTCTGGAGTGGTATTACATCTTAGAGACAGTATCTTTTAACTAGTTACCTTGGCATTTATCAAAGTCATATTCTTCAAAGTTTTAATTTTTTATGACGTCCATATTAAAACAGAATTTTGACAATATATGCTCCACAGGATGAATCCCAGGCAAGACAGTGTCTTGAGGTCAGTAGGATTGCTGATAAATATAAATTAATAACTTGGGAAGAAGATTTGTGCATGAGGAGTCTGTGGCTCCAGCAAAACCCCAATGTTGGTTGTAACTAACACTGGTTGCAATACAGCAGAGCTAAAGAAAGCCAACTCCTGTTGAAGAGTATTTGCTAGAAAAATGAATTTCCTCATTGTTTGGTAAAATACTTGAGGTTTGTTGTTTGCTTGATTCCAAAAAGAAAAGATGGAGAGAAAACTGCAAATACTAGAGTGTCTTTATTAAAAAAAAGCGAAACATCAACTCTCTACAATAAATAGAATTTAAATGAGAAAGGAATCCCGACTGAATTTCTACTGTTTCACTAGATTCCAAAGTGCTAGCTAAGAAGATATGATTAGAATAGTGTCAGTAAATACAGTAAAAACATTGCTGAGACACATTTTTGAAGTCAAAAGCATCTTAGTTTAGAGAGTTATCCAGAAAAAGAATAGAAACAGCAGGTTTTCAGCATTGATGTCAACACAGACTCCCACAAATATAAGGTCACTACAATCACACAAGAAAATGCAACATTGTTGTAACAGTGACTCTGCCACATTTTGGTACATTATTCCTCTTGGACATTTATATTAAGTGTTTGTGCCATCAGCATAATTTTTGCTTGTCTCTCAGAAATGTAACAATAGTCAGACAGGAAGGAAAAGCAGAAAGTTCCCAAAGGCCAATTTCCACGAAACTCAAATATTATGTACTGAATAAAATATTTTTTGTTTTATTCTTTGTTGTGCTGCCATCAAGAAAGTAATTCACCATCTCCCTTGTTTCAGCAACTCTTCAGCTTTTCCTGAAGATAAAAGACAAAGAGCCTTCCACAACATAGGTAACAGTATAGATGCACCCTTTAGGGCTTTATCTTTAAATCACTGTATCCCTACAGTGACATAATTTCTTTATTTTTGTTAAATTTTGCATGCAGCTCATTCGGCACATCTGCCTTGAAATGAGAGCAGCTGAGGCAGATTTTTGTGTGAAGTGGCAATTCTCTTCCCTTTGCAATCACATGGAGCTGCATGACTTCAGTGGATGTTGAACAGGGACCTACTGAATCGATCAGATTTAAGTCACATATTCCCAAGCATGGGAAGCCTGCCAGACTTCTGTGCATTTCCCTTATTAACAACAAAGCAGAAACTGCACTTTTTCTCTGTGTTTGCCTGGAGATGTAATGTTTTGCACATGAACCATAACAGATTACAAATTTAAACTTTTAAATGTAATTTTAACTGAATGTTTTCAGAGCTTTATTAAATCTCTGCCTTCTTTTAACATGAAAGAAAAAGAAATTGTTTAATTTCCCAGGCTCTTGTAACATATTTTTGACCTGACACATTCAGTTGTACCAGTAACATTATGTTCTGCTGTGTCAATAGAGTAATGAAACATGGCTGAATGAACCAGACACAGAAATTAAATAGGCCACAAAATGTAACAAAGTTTTCTGAACAAAAGGAAAAAAAAAAAAGGCTCAATACTTTTGTAATTATAATATAATCAGTACATCAGTTAAAAAAAAATTAAACATTTCTTCACTTTAAAAACATGTTAGATACTGCAGTCATGGGAATTTTCCATGCTTGACCTGAACTTGCAACTGCTATCACTATACCATACTGAAGGTGCTTTCTAATTTGACAATGTTGTTTTCAAAATCATCTAGTACTTTACAAATGCTTGGTCTGAATAAAGCATACACATGCAGGTATACACACACAAACTTTCACACACAAAAAGCCAGCAGGGTATGTAAAGCTAAAATGCGTCCATCCCTAAGTCAAGCCTACACTGCTCCTTACAAGTAGCACAGTTAATTCAACAGAATTTTCTAGAGAAATTTCAGTCATATTGACAAAGTGTATTTTCATATTCGTAGCTTATTCTGCACCAGAGGAGTAATTTTATCTTAGCATCAGCAATGTAAGTCTGCCATGAGTGTTCTCTGACACACTGCAGTAATTTCCCACATGAGGAAGTGTTCCTAACTCTAATTAGAACTTCTGCGCCGGAAGTCTTGGCTTCTATAGAACGTAATACATGAGAACAGGTTGAATGCTGTGGTTAACCAGTCTTGGCAATATAAATCATATGTATATATAACATTTTTTAAAGTACTCTGCCTTCAAACCGTGATACCCCAAATCCCTGTGACACCATTAGTTGATATTTATCAGTTCAGACTTATTATTCCGCTGCCTTTTGTTCATCACCAGTGAAAGGTACAGGATGCCTGTTTATGCTTAGGATATGAATACAATAGGAATAACTGTCTTCCCATATCACATACAGTAAGCGTTCACATGAAAGGATAATTGTTCCATTTGGTCAAGTATATTCACTAACTAAGGTCCTTGAACTTTGTCAATAAAAGGCATATGCAACAATGAAGCATCAAACTCCTGAAACAAGTGATTAAAAAATTGATTGCAATTTCTTATTGGTGGAAGGATGTTGAACAGTACTGAGAAAATATGTATTTGTCATAACAAGGACAAACTAGAGACCAAATTAATAACTCCTCTGCATGTGTTCAATGATTTCTTATAAAATAATCTTTGTCCTAATTTTCATCTTGAAGAGGTAGCACAGCCACAGTATGTCATGATCCCATATGTGGGGTATGGTAACATTCAGGTTGGGAAAAAATGAATGGGTCTAAGTAATTTTCAAGGGCTCATATTGAGACTAATGTTGTGTAATGTCTTCATTGCTGGCTGTAAAATGGGATGAAGTGCAATACCATATTCAGAAGGTATCAAACTGAGGGAAGCTGGTAGAGATTTTATGAAGTTTAACAAAGCTGAATGCAACATCCTGCAAAAGCTGGGGACATACTGGCTAGTCTCCAGTTTTAAAAAAAGGTTTTGAGATGTCCCAGTGGCCAAGTGAAACATTTTTCAGGAGTGTGTCCTGGAAGACATGAAGCATATAAACTCTATCAGAAAGAGTGTAGCCAATAGGCCAGAGTCATTCTTCTCCATCTGGCACTAAGAATGCAGCATCCAAAGTATCATTCCCATTTTGATCTCCCCAGTACTCAAGAAATACTGCAATAAAGGAATTAGTCAGTGAACAGCCACTGAGCCGTTTAGGGGTCTGGAACACACGATGTTCAAGGAAAAGGAAGAAAAGGGACCTGACTTTGTCAGTATGGAAGAGAGAAAATGAAAGGAAGCTGGTTTCAAACATTCAGGAGCAAAGTGAAGAAAAAGCAGAGCTAAATTCTTCTCAGAGGTGCACCATATAGATATTACAGACTAGGAACATGAGATACAACAAGACAAATTATTAATAGATTTTAGGAAAAGAAAATGACGATAAGAGTAATCAAAGACTGTAACAAATTGTGAAGACAGGTCAGAGATATTGTGAACTTCACTGTGATCTAAATTTGGAATGAAATATAAATTGGAGGTTGTCCATGCTCTGAGGGGGAGGTTTATTCCTATGAGTTACATTAACAGGCTCCATTATAGGCTTTTCCCTTGTCTTAGATGTTCTGTTTCAAAGAAAATCTTGATTTTTAATGCAAATTATTTTTTGTTATTGCAGAGACTTAAACCATTGAACTCATGATAAAATTCTCTTTGTATTTTTATTGTTTGGCACAATGAGACAAAAAAACAAACAAACCCTTCTATCCTTTCCTTGCTAGGTTGATCTGTCTTTGTGGATATTCTAATGCCAGTTACAATTCTCTGGCTACAATTATCCACTCAAATATGCAGGAAACGTTATGGAAGACTTTTGTTCTGGAAAAACTTTTACTTTACCTTCTTCTTTTTATTTTCATGGCAGGATAAAAGAATGAAGAGAGATGCAGTCTCACTGTCTCTTTCCCCAGTTTGAACATTATTTTTTCAGGGGTCATATTTCCAGTGGTCCTCTACTTTTATGTTACAATACCTTTATGCTTGACATGATCTAAACCCAGTTGCATTGAATAAACCATGTTCTTTCTCTAACCTCTGAATTTTTGTGTGTCAGTAAAAAACTGTGAAAGTGAAAAAATACACAAGGATATTTTATTCTCTAAAGTAGATTTTATCTGTTGGGAAAAAAAAGCTGAGAGCTCCATTTCTCTAAGTGCATTTAAATAGTAAATACTTTTTATGCCTTTTCTCTTAATTTATCATTAGTCTGGAAAATGGTTCAGTGCATTGAAATCAGAGAAAGTGGCATCCAAATGTAGAGTCAATCAGCAATAGCTTTTTGTTTGTATATTCATTTGTATTTGCAGAATACTTCCATATATTCTGTTTTCAAAAGACATCCATTTTCATATCAAAGCTTGAAATATGAATCCTAAATCCAGAATCTTTAGTGCTATGAAATGGTTATTCCATTGATTTGTGGGGTTTTGGTTTGGTTGCTTCTGTTTCTTGTTTTTTTGGTTTTGGGTGAAGGTGTTTTTTTGACTCATATATTGGGTTGGGCTGGAAGGGACAGACATTAGGGA
Organism: Turdus rufiventris; assembly: GCA_013186435.1. Classification (NCBI taxonomy): domain Eukaryota; kingdom Metazoa; phylum Chordata; class Aves; order Passeriformes; family Turdidae; genus Turdus; species Turdus rufiventris. Next base: position 6,678,675 of record PYHW01010840.1, read on the forward strand.
TCATCCAGGTCCAACCACCAGGCAGTGGGGAGGGACACCTTTCCCTAGGCCAGGCTGCTCAAAGCCCCACCCAACCTTGCCAAATTTTCATGCAGGATACAGGGGTGGTACAGACACATTTCCAGGAATTTATGCTTAAGAGGATGGTGAAGAGCAGATCACTCTTCTGTGTTTTGAGGAAAAGAGGAGTGCATGCTGTGAACTTAAGTGGGAAATCAAGACCCAAGTGAACCACAGTGTGGTGGCCTCTGATGTGCTCTGGGCTGAATACTGTTTTTCTTAGGCTGTTGTTATGAATCAGTGTTATGAATCAGTCCACAGATGGGCCATCTGCAAGTTCCTCCTTAATCATGGAATTCTGGGTGCTTTATGATCTGTTAGTGTGGTTTCACAGACCATCAACATTGCACAAATAGCATTGCATCAACATTGACCATAGTCTGGGAATAAATATTTTATTTTCTATTTCTCCTGCTAGGATTTTCTGTCTTGTCACTTGGTGAAATTGTGAATTTCTGCAACTAGAAAAAAGCAACAGGATGCTAACTGCCCTTCCTGTTTATTAACCTAAAAAGTGGGAGAATATAATTTACTTCATAATTTACCCAACTTTTCAAAGCCTTTTCAGACTTTAAGCAGGGCTTAACAGCAAAGTTCCTTCCTCCTGTAAAATTCTCACATTGATCATTACTTTCTGCCAACCCAAATTTCCTATTCACTTTCAAATGTATGAGTCACTGTTGAGCTGAGTATGTATTTTATTTTGAGTGCTGGTATTCCATCAAAATGTTATCAACAGAACTGCATCCTTCACTTTCTGCCATATATTTTTCTGTGCACTGTTGTGCCCTGGTGAGTAATGTGTAGTACGGTGCAGGATCAAGCATAGCTTATGCTGTATTGAACAGTGCTTGCGCTTCACTCCAGAAGTGTAAGTTTTTGATCAGTGAACATAAGAAGTTCTGAAACGTGAAAGCATCTAAAAGTAGCTAATTGTTTTAGAGGGACAGGAACATAACATTTGAATTGGGTATACTTCAAAAAGAATAAGTGCACAGAGTGCAGCAAGGTATAAACAGAGTATGCACAGCTTTGTCACTGAACTTTAATTAAAAACTGCTCCGGTAACTCATATGAAAGTGCTTGTGACACAAATGGTTGAGTAGATACAAAGTCTGCAGAGACTTTGTTACTAGGCTTTTCATCTTCATAGGCATTTGGAATTCAAAAAATATGCCTGTTTGAAAAAAAAAATAGTACTTAGTGCTTAGTACTTTGTTGTAATTCTTAGCAACAGGAAACAGAAAAATGTTGCACCTGATATGACTCAGGATATTTGTAGGAAAAGAAAATCTACAAAGTGAAAATGAAAACAATGCTTTAATTTTAAATAAAGATCTGATTCCGATCTTCTTAGACTTTAAAAAAAAAATCATTTATGATGGACACATAACTGCATCAAAACCAACAAACCAAAAAAAACAAACAAACAAACAAAAAAACCACTCAAAATCCAAACAAAATAAATCACATAAAGAAAAATATCCATCTTAAAGTTTAAGAGGTTTTGAGCTGCATACAGAGATTCCTTTCTGAGCCTTCGTATCAGTATCTTAGTAAGCCACAAAGTCAGAGAGAATCAAAAGCCTACATGCTCCTAAGCTGCTGCCATCTCTATCAGTGCATCCTACATTTCATTCTTGATGTGTCGTGGGCACTAATGCAGGCATCTGTCATGTGTGGTGCATCAAGTACCAAGTTCCAGAAATGAAGTGCAGAGCTGCTGACACTGGGCAGCAGCAGGAGGAATACAGCATGCAGTGACCTCCCTTTGAGGCTTGGCATGAACAGTACAAAAGTCCAGCCTGACTTGCCAAGCCATTAGTGACAGAGAGATCATCAGCTGGGAAACTCCGGCTCGTGCTCCTGCCTAACTCTTGCAGGCAGTGTCAATTACTGTGAAACTCATGGGCTGCAGCAGGTCAAGTGTACGTGTGAAAGGGAGCAAGAGGATATGAAAGCACATGGCACTTCACCTCCACAGAGGTGGGGATGTGACAGATAACTAGGCTGTACTCCTGACATGATTATGATACCTTTTTTTTTTTTTTTTAATAAAAAAATACTTCAGAAATTTGATACCTGAAGATTTCATTATATGTGCTTTTGGTTTTGGCTTATATGTTCCTTTCCAGATAATAATATATGAACACCCAGCTTTTCTGTATATGTTTTTGTCTTGCAGAAGCTTATGAAAAGAACAGAAGCAGCCACATCACTTTATTACTGAAGGACTTGGTTAGAAAGGACGGTATCTATGTTTTTGTACATTCTTTTACTCTAGTGACCACATGTTCTTAACACACTTGGATGCTTTTGTTCACAATGATCTGTACTGTGGGGTAGTGGGTGATGTGAGTTCTATTCATATAAAACAAATTTTTAAAAATCTGTTTTAAAGGAGATATGCAAACTTTATTTTTGTCTTGAAAACCTTGTTTGATTTTTTTTCTCCTTGTTTTATTTTTATATTTAGAAACACAAGAAGAAAATCTGAATCTGTACTTTTGTGTCTGATTAAGAAGAAAAAGATAATTAAGATGAGTGCTTAAAGCATGCATACTTTCAGAATTTTGTTTATTTACTTACTGAGAAATCTGTTCTAAATCATTTTGGAACTCTTCTGTCTCTGTTTTCCACCTTTTTTTTTTTTCGTTATGAAATAGGTAATATAGGGAATTGTTTAACACAGTCTTCCTCCCTTCCACCCTACCTTGTATATCATAGAGATTTTATACACAAGATAGCAAGACAAGTAGTCAGGCACTGATGTTGATGAATGACAGTGACTTCAAACCTGATTTCACCTCTTTACACATTTTAACACAGCATTTAAGCACATAAGCAATGACTTTGGTATCAGGAAGAAGGTGGGCTCTGCCAGAATCTTCACTGCTTTCAAAACATGAAGTTCACTCTTTCTGAAAAGCAAAACATCACTAGTCAACTTAATTAGCAGTGCAAAAACAACTTCGTTTAAATTATTTATTGGGAAAAATGTGAGAAGGTAGAGGGGGAGAAAGAGTTGTCTGTTACTTACATCTTGGGAGCCACATGTAACATCCCCTGATGATCTCCTACATATAGAAAAAAAAAAATATCCAAATTGCTATAATAGTCATTGGAAGAAAAGGGTAAAATTAACCAGAGTAGAACTTATACAAGATAATTAATTATTTTAAAAAGATTCACTCTCTCTTTTAAGATATTGGCAAGTACTTGCCTTCTATTATCCTCCCACCTCATGAACATTTGGGACTAAAATAACATGAAGGTGCTGAGCTGGGATGGCATATATAAGAAAGTGCACAATTTCATTTAACTCCATGTGTCACAGTGTGTCAAATTCAGCTCCTATCTGACCTTAAATATATAGCAAGGGGATTGAAAACAGAGAACATGCTCTTGGGGAGATTATCATTCCTTTCTAAGAATCTAGTGAGTTTTAAATATCTGGTACCAAGCCGAGAGTCTGAAATTTATCTTAAGTACTTCAGTGCTCAAATGAACAGTTTGTTCAAAATCAAAAACTCTGTAGGTCACTCTAAAGATTATTCTGTTTTCTTCACTTTCTCCACCCTAAATTATATCAACATGTATAATAAAAGTTTGGATGCTTAAATTATTTAAAAGTTGTAGATGATAGATATTACCAGTGGATTGATTCAATTGATTCATTCAGATAGGGACACAAATTATAATTTTCCCACCAGCACAAAAAAAAAGTCCGACTGCCTGACACTTACCCATATGAATTAAGAACCAGCCACCTCTAAAAATCAGGGTTTAGAAATGGACACATCTGATGGGATGAAATCACCTTTTGGAGCTGACTGTATCTCCTTTATCTATGTAGGATAACACTCAAAACTTAAATGCCTTTAGTCTGATGTATACATTCAGACAAAACTTTCAATTCACTGTAAACTACACAGGGAGCATATATATTGCCTTGGGTTACTCAAAATTACCTGTTAATCCCAGCATCTCTCACTACCTCTTCTTGTACTGTCCCCAGATTAAATGTGCATTGATGATAAAAAACATGGCTTATTCAGAATAAGGGCATTCAGACCTTCCATTCAAAATATGTGGGGTTTTTTTTGTTTATTTGTTTGGGGTTTTTTTTGTTGGTGGTGTTGTTGTTTTGTTGTTTTTTGGGTTTTTTTTAAAATTATTATTTAATATTTGTCCATGGAATTCTTTTTGGTTTGGTTTATATTTTGGTTTGTGTGGGGTTTTTTCGTTGGTTTTTTTTGTTGAGTTTTTTTTTTTTTGGGGGGGAGTGGATGGATTGTGAAGTTCTAGTCTCCTCTAAAAGCTGTTTTGCAATTTTTGTTTTTCCCATTGGCTTTGTTTCTCAGTTTCATGTTGTTTTCCTTCTTGTAGCATCCTTGCTTTCTTTTCTCTGGGCATCCTTCCCTTCCCTCCTCCAGGGTTACCATAGAAATATACAACCACAAATTTCAGCAGAGAAACTCAGGCTGAATTAATAATCTGAACTGTCAGGAAGAACTACTTTGCATAAATCACAAACCAAATTGTACAATTAGATAATTATTAATTATGGGATATTTTTAAGGAATTTGGGTATGTCTGTGGAGGTTGCTTTTAATGTTTTGCTTTTAGCTTTTACTCCACTATTTGCATTAATAGCATTGGCAATAATAACAGTGGTTTGAAGCATATCAGCTTGGCAAGCCCTTTATCTTCTGCCTACGGTATTCATTTAAACAGCTCTGAAAATAAAGTTTGGCACTTTCCAAAACAAGACTACAAACAAAGCTAAATATACTATGTGCAGCATACATATAGATATAGATATATAGATATATATGTTGAAATATAGAGAGATAGATGATATAGATA
>PYHW01010840.1:6698507-6739313 GCA_013186435.1 Turdus rufiventris
CAGTTGCCTATTTCACTTTTACTAAACCAATTACTGCATTTCAAGCTTTTATGATGAATCCTATGTCAACATAGTATTAATAAAATATTTTTTCATGCTATTACATGGGAGCCATAAAACAGATACATGAAAATGTTTTGCTGTTGCTTCATAGCAGAGGAGTCTGTAAAAACTGCTAGCATTACAGTATTTACAAATAAGCTATAATCTACATTTATCTGAGTATTTAATGTCTTTTTATTTTTTAATTAGGTAACTGGTTTCTAAGCTATCACTGCTTACATTAGACAAATGGATTTAAAACATAACCTAAAAGTACTCACAAAAAATATATTTTCATTTTATCAAAGGTGTCATTTGGCTTGAGGCTAGACTTCTTTTTTAGCTTACCAATGAAGGGCAGAAGGAAAATTGAAAGTATAAAATTCCTAGTACAGCCCAGCCCAGATGGCTAATTTTGCTCTATGTTTTACTGGGAAAATGTGTGGTTATTTCCTTGGGACACTTTGAATTCTCAGCCTCTTAGCTGAGACAATTCATGGGTGAAAGCATCAAGTCCAGTTGCACCAGAGAGACCAACGTAATAGCTGATGCTTTTCCATACAAAAAAAAATCTGTGTTGACCTTATCAGAGTATAGAACATTCTGACAATCACAAAAATCAGGTTTGGTGTAAACTCCACATCAATTTTTTTAACAGGTATTCGTGTTCATTAAATAGAAAATGAACATTTCCATGCTTGATGTTTTGAATACATTTTCTTTCTAACAAGAGTTGTGTAGGTCACAAATCTACTACTCTGTCTATAATGTTATGGAAAACATCTCAGTTCCTATGGGACGGTAAGAAGCAGAGTTTTTGCCCAGTTGCTGACTGTACCACTTGACAGACATTAAAACAAAATTGCCAACTTTTTGTAAAAAATGACACCTGGACAAAAAACAAACCAAAACCAAAAAGAAACTAAATTTTTAATATAAAAAGAAATAGGATTTAACAATTTTATACAATCACAACAATCTGGTTTGATATAGAAGATTGTAACAAGGTCTTCAGAGGCATTACAAGGTTATATGTGTTAGAGAGGATTGATAACAAACATGAAGAAAAACAAAACTAACGAAAATTTCGCAGTGGCAGATTAAAAGCAAAGATTAAATCTGAAAATAACTCTATTAATTAGTTCAATTAACTACCTTTGAGAGAAGCAATTTTAAGAAAATTTGAAATGTTCCCTAATGATTACATTTGTTCTAGCTCTATTAAAATTATTCAGCAATGAATAGGGTTCTGATTACAAGCATATAGGCCACAGTTTTGATTAAAATTTGATTGGGTTGGATCTCCACTGCATGGTACACCATTTATTAACTATTCCATCTGAGATCCCCTTACACATTCTAGGTAAATCAAGTTGCTCATCATACTTTCAATACATTTACACACTGTCTATTGTTACAAATTTTTATTTTTTAGAACTTTTCTCAGTTCGTTGGCAAATGTAACCATGCACTTAACAGTGTGTACTCCAGTATTGCAAATACACTAAAACCTGTTTGCTTGCATAAACATGAGGAAGAATTCTTTTAAAACATATGACCAGAAAATTCATATCTTCTAGAAGTGAAAGTTTATTATAGCTTCCAAACTTTAAAAGAGAAGCTTTTAATATAATACCCATCTTTAATTCAGTAAAACAGAAAAATAGGACTATTAATTCAAGTAAAGAACAAAATGAACATTTCAGAAATGACAATAAATTGCTATTTACGACTAGCTAAAATTTAACACAGTGGTGGTATGAACTACCTGAGCAGAATGAACTTTAGAGTTCCAAATGCAAAGTGCAATAGTTTCTTACAGGAAAAAAAAAAAAAGTTGAACATAAACATTAAACACTTCAATGTTAACAGACATCAAACAACAAAGACAATTTGCTATGCTATATAAATGAACATAAATATTGTTAATACTAACATACATTGTAAGTTAGATTTACCTAGGTATTTTGTACATGTACAGAGGATCACAGGAGCTCTGGGTCAGTTAGTATGGGAATGAGTAAAGTTAGCCTGACCCAACGTCTTGTCTAATTTACCTTTTCCAAGCCTACAACTTGGTTATCTGCAAACTCTGCTCTCTGTGACATGAACTCTTAACATACATTCTGAACTATCTACTACAAGATACTACACTGTAGACCATGAAAACTAACAAGCAGCCACAAAGCCATGTACTGACTTTAGCTCTAGAGAAGTATTTTTTTCACTGAAGTCAATATGCAATGAATACTCGGGAGAAAATAGCACTCTTGTTGATAGTTTATGGAGATCAAAATTAATTTTAGTCTGTGTAGCTTGGGATAGTGCATTACTCAATGCAGTATCCAAGCAAATTCTAGTGAAGCATTCTGTGGCATGACTAATATCTGTGTGATAAATAGATTTTTTTTCTCCAAGATCAAATAACTAAATACAGTAGGGATACACAAGTTTGGAAAAGTGGATATATTAAATGTGAACTTCAAAGGGGAAAAATTCCTTTGCTTGAGTCCTTTACTGATTCTGTGTGTTTTTTAAAGAAGACCAGGTGCCTTATTTATTTATGTATTCTTTATATAAGATGGTGTTGATTCTGTGTTATTTAGTCTTAGCTATGTGAGAACTCCAAGTTCCAGGCTTCTTTACTCTTTTTTTTCCTTTCTTAACAGGAAAGAAAACACAGTGAAATATGACATCCAATGAACCTTAGAAAAAAAATATTTTTTTCTCTAGTAGTAGCCAGTACTTTTAGATTAGATGACATTTACAATGACAGCAATTTAGTTTAATTCATACAATAATTTGATAAATAGCTCCTTTTTCACAGAATCACAGAATGACTAGGTTGGAAGAGACCTTCAAGATCATCGAGTCCAACCCATGGCCTAACATCTCCACTAGACCATGGCACTGAGTGTCACATGCAGTCTTTTCTTAAATACATCCTGGGATGGTGACTCCACCACCTCCCTGGGCAGACCATTCCAGTACTTTATCACTCTTTCTGTGACTTTTTCCTAATATCCAATCTGTATTTCCCTTGGTGCAGCTTGAGACTCTCATGTGTCCTCTGGTTCTGTCAGTGCTGCCTGGGGAAAGAGACCAACCCCACCTGACTGCAAACAAACACCTTTCAGGAAGCTGTAGAGAGTGACAAGGTCACCCCTGAGTCTCCTTTTCTCCAGGCTAAACAACTCCAGCTCCCTCAGCCATTCTTCTTTGTGTTCCAAGTCCCTCACCAGACTCGTTGCCTCCTCTGGACAGGTTCAAGGGTTTCAACGTCCTTCCTAATTACTAAATTCAGACTTCTGTAAGACTATATTCTCAGTGTTTCTTGCCTAAAAGCACTAGTGTAAGCAGTGGATCTAGTGCTTGTCCATTTAAAAGAAAGCAGAACCTCCATCTGTTTTGTCATTTTTATCATTTATAAAAATCTTCGAAGTTTTTAATACTGACTAAACCAAAGAGACAAAATTCATCTGGTACACTCACAGCCAGTCCTCACAGCTGATTTATTTATGCATGCCTTAAAACACTGAATGGGTTCTTCTATGAAAGTAGTGTTCATTAATTAATTTTTCAAGGGAAAAAAAAATATATAAACTTGTAGGAGAAAACCACAAACTAGCACCCTTTATTTTCCCTTTCAGAAAGCTTTTAGGTTATGTCCACTACTCTGTGGTTCATGAACTATCATTTTGATGCTGCTTTGTGAATATTAAAAAGTTAAACAGCAGACTAAGAGAGAACAATTGGGTTGTTTGCAGTGTGCTACTTTCAGATGCTCTTGAGCAAAATTTGGGGACCAAAGTCTGCTGGCACATTATCTCTGATTTGGCCAGCAGAGAAATTCTTTACTGTGAGGGTAGTGAGACACTGACAGAGGTTGCCCCGAGAAGCTGTGGCATGAAATCCCTGGAGGTCAGGCTGGATGGGGCTCTAAGCAGCCTGGTCTAGTGAAAGGTGTCCCTGCCCATGGCAGGCGGGTTGGAATAAGATGATCTCAAATATCCCTTCCAAGCCAAGCCATGCTATGTTCTTATGATTCTGTAATTCAAGTAACAGATCTGTGTATTGTACAAAGCCATAAAATTGAGTGGCTGGGTTGTCCTATCAGTTAATAATCTGATACTTGATGATTGTGCAGAAGGACAAAAACACCCTTTAATACAATCTCTTTCAGATACTTACTGAGCATATTTTGAAACCTCTTCTTAATAGACTTGATTTAATTAGCCTCCTATTGGCTTAATTTTTCTTTTCCCATTTAAATACTGTATTATAAGCACATTTGTAAATCACATTGTTCTTAGGCCAAAACATTTCATTCAATGAATGATTGCTTATACACTGTAACAATTACCCAAGCAAATTAATGTCTTTGAATAAGGATGGTACTTAGTGATTGTTTAGTTCTCTAAATTCCTGCATTTATATTCCAGTTAAACAGGATCTGTCACTGCATAGTGCTAATAACAAATTAACTCACATGGCATGGAGAAATAACAACCTGTCAATGTTATTCTCCCCCTATAAATTACTCCTAAACAAATTATCTTCTTGGGCAGATTATTATATTTTGTTAAGAACTTGAGGGAGAAAGAAAGACCAAAGAAAAGGGAAATTATAATACTCATCCTAACAGTAAGGCATTGTCACTTTCTGAGGCAAAGATACATAAGTTCAGAGCTGCATTTTTCTTCAGACTCTTCCGAACCTGCATTTCATTCATGCTTGCACAATTACAACAGAAGTGGATTATATGAAGCAATTCTGTTGGGCCAAAACAGGATTAGCAGGGTGACCATATAACCTTCTGTAACTCTGATTTACTTAGAGAACTTTATATTTTCCACAAGGGTGGTCATGGGCAATTTGTCATCATAGCAAATCCTGTAAGAACTACACTTGATAATGTTTCCTTACTCCAGGGCAGATGGTGAGGCAAGCTTTTGAGAGACATCACACATACCAGTAAAAGGTGGCTAAAGAAGGAATAAATTTCTGCTGTTGCTTAAAACCAGCTGCAAATTAAGCTCCAAGCAGCCACTTCCCTTCCCCTCTCCCTCTCCAGTGAAAAAGAAAGGGCAGAGTTACAGCTTGAGGTAACAATTCACTAGAAAAAATCACTGGAAAAAAGAGCAATAAAATAAGGAAAACAAACAGTAACAGCATCAATACTAATGACAAGAGTGTGTGAAAGAGGGTGATTGCATTAAAAAAATAAAATCTTACAGAGGTCTAACTCACCCAGTGATGCCATGGCCAGTGACACACAGCTTCCCAGGACAAAGAAGAAAATGGCAGGCACTGCCACAGTTCTCATTTTTCCTGAGCCAATGAAAAACAATGACAGCCAAACCCTCTCAAGGTTGCATACATGCAACCCCATCATTCTTCTTACTGCTTTTCTCCTGTGTAAAATGAGGAAAACCAGCCATGGTTCTGCACATTCTATTATAATTCCACCCAAAGCCATACCCCCTAGGGATGATGGGCCTGGCACAGAATAACAACCTAAATGCACCCAGAGGGCTGCAGGCTCCACCTCCATCAAGGAAACTGAAAAAAAAATAGCTCAGTCTGAGCAGAAAATAGGATATATCTCTGCATTTTTTTTTTACTCTTAAAAGGTGAAATGCTGAGATAAATGATGCAGAATTTTTAACTGCACAACTGGACTTTTGGGATCCAACCAGTCTGAAATCTATATTTTTTTTCGAATTCCAAATGTAGTTAGACTAGAGGGTTTGGTTGAAGGTCCATTAATTAAGATGCACAGTAGATTTTGCAACCCCATAACATTTCAGTGAAACAGAGTACAACTTTTTATATAAGATACTTCTTTTTAATACATTGTGCAATTTTTGGGCTGGCTTAAGATTTCTATGGTTCTTGTTGATTGGTTTTATTATTAATTTTTTACAGAGATGTTTTTTCTTTAGAGAAATTGCATGCTTACACTCAGGTTATTTAACACTTTATGGCCCTGATCCAAAAATTAAAAACAGGAATGAGATTAGGGATGGCTACAAATTAAAAAAAAACCCAAAAATATATGTCTGGAAGTATTTGTCTACCTTGTATAGACTTCTATAAATAAGAGCACCTTAAGCTCTGGAGTATGCAATGCAGAGTAGAGGCTTCAAAGACAGATGTCATATTATTAGTTAATGTGCTTATTTCATCACCATTTTATATGATATAGGACATTACAGAATTTGGAATTCTATGGAATGGAGAAATTCTCTTGCTTAAAATGCTGAGAACACCATAACAACAGTTTTTATACTTACAGTTTAGAACTGTATTTTAGTGGATTAAATACATAAATCGCCACGCTTTTCTATAGTGCTTATAAAGTTATAAAATCAGGGTTACATAATCCTTATTCTTGCAGTCTGCTAATATTTAGTTTCAAGTGATTTGCATGCTGCAATACATCTTATGCAAAAAGTAGTAGAAACCATTACAGTAAAATTTCTTAACTAGGCCACCCAGGAAAGACAGCCTAATTATAACTCTTAGTTTCACCAATTGACATTTTTAATTAACTTTTAGATCTCTGTACCTAATTTATGTGGTGCAAATTAAAACATCCATTAAAAGATTTTTTTTTGTTCACTGTGTTTATACATTTATGTTTGTTTGTATGCTTGTGTCACCTGTGTTCCACAATAGCACATGTCATGTAATCTCAAAAGTGCAAGCAGATCAAGCAAAGACCAAACAGAGGAAACAGAAAACCTTACTAGGAAAAGTGCATGTTAAAGACATAGTAATGAAATTCAATAACCAAAAAACCCCAACAAACCCAAAACATCAAAAAATATCCCAAACAAAGAAAGAAAACAAAGGCTCTTTGATAGATATCATTAAATGGTTTTGATGCACTCAGTGCAGTTCTAGTGAAAACACATTGCAAATCCTCTGCTGATGCTAGGAAATTAGATTGATCTCTGTTGAGTTTCTGACACTGGAATTTTAAAGGAGATGATGAGATGCTGCGCAGCAATCAAAACATGGATCTTCACCCCTATTAAGGCACAATTTCTGGGGAAGGTTTTTGGTACCATCTTGACAGAAGTGGCAGAGCAATTTGGTTTTGTTGCAGACATTAAACTAATAATTCTACAGTATTAAAACTGGTGTCGCATGATGGTCAAGCTATTAAATATCTTAACAATAAAGAAAAACTATTTAGCCAAATGATGCACCTACTTTCCATGACAGCCCTGAAACTGTTTTAGGGGTTTGCTTGTTGGCATGATAATTCTAATCCAGCAGTTTTAGCAACTAAAATTAGTTTCACTTGTCTCCAAAGCATGAAAAAAAAATGCTGTACTGAACCATTCACCAATTGTTTAAAAGAACAGTAATAACAGTACATCAACTTTAATAATCAGTTCAATATAGCAGTCAGTATAGATAGCAATACAGTCTTATTTCTCTATTCCCGGATAACAAGGAACCTTAATGAAAACACATACCACCAGGTGTTAAATTCATTCATGTACTGTCCTGCTCTAAGATGCCTCATAATCACATTACAACCATCTATTTATTCACATCTCTATTCATTTAAAGTTTCTTGCCATATTACAAGAGATAAAAGAGATAGAAAATAACAAGTTTCACTGTTTATAAAAAATTACTCTTGCATTACCCATGAAGAGTATGATTTTAAAAATTCTATGGTTGTTATCCTACGATTTTTTGTTTCTACATTTCAATTTAAGTAAAGATTTCTTTCAAAAAGTAAAAATCAACTCTGCCCTCTGGTAAGGGCTAGTTTTGTAATTATTCAATTCTACAGACTTTTTCACACAATCTGTCGGGACAGACTTAACCTGTGCTTTGAGATATGCATAAAAAAGTAGGTGCAATACACAGGTGTTATTGAATGACCAAGGATAGCCTTAGAGTTCCAAGGTGAATATAAGGGTGCACAGTCTGAGTTCACGGGGGGCTGAGTTCTGCAAGTGAATTACAGCAGTTCTAAGCCCCCAGCACTGGCAAGGCATGTGTAATATAATGGATGGAATTGGTGGATGCAGCTCCTTGCAGAGGTAATTATTGGATTAGAATCGAGAAGCACAGGAAAGAGTTGCTTTTCTCTATGATACAGGGGAATTGAATTCTGCTCCACTGCTCTCATTCTGCTAACAACTGTAGCAAAGAAACAACACTCTAGAAATTGGTCATGAGTAATACCAAACTGCTGCTTTACAACTCTGAAATAATTTGTTAACATATGCAAAACACAGTTACTCTCATCGGTAGCATCTCGTGTGGTCAGAAGCACTTTATTAGAAGTTGCTAATGGAAATTTTAGGATTTTGTTATAAGCAACCTATTGATCAGTTAAAGAACAAGGTAATGCAATTGTTCTTCTGAGCAGCACAAACATCATCAATAACTGGTAAACCAACAGTTTGTAATATTAAAATATTTAAAAGCCTGTTCTTATATATTTGGCATGGTACAATTCTCCTCTAATCATCTGATTTTAAGTGTCACTCATTACTGGCAAGTTGTTGTTTTGGGATTTTTTAATGTCTTTTCAGAGTTCCAAATTAAATAGGTAAAAATGGAGCTCTATGGAGCTTGTGGGGAATCCACTGTTCCTATAGCATGGGGTCAAAACATCAAGCTAGGACAGAAAATTACTAGTGTTCTGACTTGGGAAACAGAAAATGAAAGGGGAATAATATGTATTACTGGCTGTGATGATTTATGTCATAATGGCTCTTCCTTTGTATGTTTCTGCATGAAGTGATCAGATTAATGGATGGCTCATGTTGCCACTATCTTCTAAAACATATCCAGTTCAGGTATTGCTCCCTATATTGGTATTGTCTACAAATAGTTACGGGATACAATCTTCTTGAAATCTTGGCTTTTCAGAATTTCATGTTTTGCACTCACTAGTTCTGTGAGTTAGTCCTGTACTTATAATACATATTTTGAAAAGGCAGAAGCTAAAAAAAGAGGGAGAAAAAATTCTATGGTAAGCACTGAGACATATTTTTTTATTTTGTTACTATTATTCTTAATGAATACTAAACATGAAAAATCTAGGCAGGCTTCTCATGCCTCACACTGCACTCTCTTTGTAGATTCAAAATCTAGGTTTTCTTACCAGCACTTGCTTTGCCCTTAGATTTTTTCTTGTCAAAATGTAATTACATGCATGGGTTACACACATGCATCATGTATAATTTCTGTTTTATGTCATATGCGTTCCATATCTTTATCCCTTTTACTATTCTGCTCATTTCTAATGGAAAAAATGTTAAACATTTCGGCTGTATTTTTAATTCTGGGCGAAGGAGAAGTCAACAGCAAGGTTTTAGAACTCTGCAGTAGGAGATCAAAAGCTCTTTAAAGAGTATCACCTAAGAGAGAATTTACTCTGAAGGCAAGATAGTACTCTAAATTTCATGAGGGCTTGGCTGGGATGTCAATCAGACATGGCAATAGTTTGGAAATGAGCTACTCCCTAAAGGGGAAACTAGTTAAAAATCCAAAGGTACAGAAAGGTTATGGGGAAAAATCTGTCTTGAGAGAGTGAGAGTGTCAGCAGTAACAGGGAAAGTAGAGAAGTCATAGAGGCTCTCCAGCTATCTGGGAGCAGAGAAGCAGAACTTCCCCATGAGTGAGGGAGAGCCAGGAGCTGTCAGTGACCCTGGCATGGGCAGTGGCCCCACTGATGGGGCACAGCCACACAGCAGCAAAGGAAGGCTTGTGTGGCAATATATTGTGCTGGTTGTCCTGTAATTATCTAGCAAAGGGAATTGGAGCCAGGATGGACCCAGGAAGCCCACTAAGTGCAGCAGTAGACAGGACCAGAGATAACTAGAATGTGACTCAAGACAGGTCTGCCAAGGCCTACAATGAAATGGGGACCCTGATCCCATGAGCAAGGGACTCAATGGTCAGGGCCATTAAGTCCTGTTATTGCCCTCAGTGTTCCTACAGCAGCAGCTGCAACATTTCTTTGGCCAGGGTCATGTATGTGGAAGATTTTTTTTTTTTTACATATGTTTTTCTATAATTTCTTTGTGAGGTTCCTTTTATTTTTGCAATTAAGAACATTTTGACGCCTTGAGAAGAATTATGAAGAGTATGTATCGTGAAGTTCCAAAAACTCTTCATAGATTCCTGTACTTTATCATAGGCTTCCTGCTCTGCCCTAACTAGAGCTTCAGTTGAGGAAGTGCTACTGCCATGGCACTCAAACCATACCACAGAATCAAAGAATCACAGAATGGTTAAAGTTGGAAGAAGACTTTGGAGGTCATCTTGTCCTCAACACCCATGCTCAAGCAAGACCACCTAGAGCTGGTTGTACAGGACTAGGTCCAGATAACTTTTGAAGGTCTCCAAGGACAGAGATTCTAACATTTCTCCTTTGCACCCTCCCATAAGATATTTACAGATATGGATAAGATCCCCTACAAGCCTTTTCCAGGCTCTCTTAGTCCTTTCCCGTAGCTCTTTCTTCATAGGACACGTGTCTCCAGCTCTGGAGTCTTCAGTACAGGGGAGACACAGACCTTTTGGTGCAGCTCCAGAGGAGACACCAAAAATGATCAGAGGAATGAAACCTCTCCTGTGTTCAAAGGCTGACAGAGCAGAGATTACTCTGTCTGGAGAAGAGAGGTTCCAGGAAGATCTTATTGAGGTTTTTCGATATTTAAAGGGGGCTTATAAGAAAGATAGAGAAGACTATTTAGCAGTATCTGTAGTAATTAGACAAGGCATAAGAGTTTGGACAAGGGATAAATGAGTGCTGATTCAAACTAGAAATAATAACAAGTTTGTTCAAGGAAGGTGGTGAAACCCTGGTAAAATTTGTTCAGTGAGACTGTAGATGACCCATCCCTGGAAAGGCCAGTCTGAGCAGGGTTTTGAGTGACTTGATCTAGTCTAGGTTCTCTGTCATCATTACAAAGGTATTGAAATAGATGACTTTTAAAAGTCCCTTTCATCCCAAAACTTTGTGATTCTGTGATCCTGCTGAGGTCTGTATGGATGACAGCATGACTTTTTGGTGTATCAGTGATTCCTATGTTTTGCGCATCCTGCAAATCATCCTACAAATCATTAATGAAGGTGTTAAACAGGACTGGAGCTAGTATTTACCCCTGGGTACAAGTGCAGTTACTGCCCTCCAACCAGACTTTACACTGCTGACCACCACTCTCTGGATCCGGCCATTCAGGCAGCTTTAAATTCACCTCACTCTCGTCTCATCCAGCCCACATATCACAGGCTTGCTTCTGATGCTCTTACAGAAGACACTGTGTCCCTTCTTGTAGACTGGGTAGGTAATATCACTGCTTCCTGCTCATCTACTAGGCCAGTAACTTACTCCAAATTTACCACAGATGTTTAGGAGTGATGTTTGCTTTCCTCCGGTTTTGAGGCACTTGTCCCAGGCACACTGGTCAATGAAAGCTTGTTAATAGTGGTTAGGCAATTTTTACATGAGACACCTGCCAGACCCCTCACCACTCACAGGTGCACTGCACCATGGCCTCTGGTTTTATGCAGTTCACTTGAGTGATCCTTTTGCACCAGGGGTGTATCTTCTTTGCTCCAGACTTTTCCCCTGGTCTCTGCCTCAGAATTCTGGAAGTGGGTCTGACAAAACTGAACTGAAAAAGACACCTCAGCATGTTCTGTCATTTTTAACTGGGTGGCTCATTCAGCAGTGGACCAACATTTTCTCTAGCCTAAGTTTGTTATTAATATCCTTAGAGAAATATTTTCTTCCTTCAACAAATCTATGACATTCAACTCTGTGTGGGTTATGACTTCCCTAAGCATGTCTCTACATTATTAGACAGTATCTATATTCTGAGTTACTTCTAACTGCATCCATCTTCTAGTCTTAAGTTTTGCCAGAAAATCCATTTTTTGTCTTTGTCAGTCTTTGGTTTTTTGTCTAACTTCTTGGTTGTTGGGATGGATTGTTCGTTAGCTGGAGGAGGTGATCCTTGAATGTCAAACATCTTCCTTGTATCCCTTTTCCCTCCAGAGCCTTATGCCATAAAACTTTTTCAAGCGAGATCTCTGAATGGAACAAACTCAGTTCTTCTGAAATCTAACACTGAAATCTTGCTTTTTGCCCTTCTGCATCCTCTCAGGATTCTGAACTCCACTGTTGCATGTTACTATAACCAGGGACAGAAAGGCATATGATCACCGTGAGGTTCAAGAGACCAGGGAGGGTATTTCATTTGAACTAAAGCACATAGCTAGAATAACAGCAGTTTTGAGGAGGTGCTGGAAAAGTTCTGCATGGAGCAGAAGAAGTTAAAATTAGTTCACACATTTACTACAATTAACAAGGGAAGAAACTCATTATGTTCTGATCCCAATCTGTGGTATGTGTCCTAGATGTAAAAGCTTGGAGGTTTTTCCATTGCATGTTTTGGTTTTGATTTGGTTGTTTAGGTTTTGTATTTTGTTTTTTGGTGAGTGGTTTTGGTTGGGGCTTTTTTGCTTGGTTGGGGTTTTTTTGATTGCTTTTTCTGCAGTTTATGTTTGGTTGTAGTTTGTTTTTGTTTTTGTTTTTGGTTTTTTGTGGGGTTGGTTGTTTAGTTAGTGGGTTTGTTTTGGTTTTTTTTAGTGGCAAAATCCTTTTTTTTTTTTTTAGTTTTGCAAAGGTATTTCAGAGATGAACTCTGCAGCATTTCTAAAGTTCTTTGCTCATCTGAGATCAAAGATCATCTTTAGGTGCAAGTATCAATCCCCATAAAGAAATTTAGGAACTGACAAATATTGAGGTGCCTCTTTGTTTTAATTCAGCTGAAATGTAAGGAATTTTCTGATACACATGTTCTTACAGGGCAGATCTCATTCTATGGTTTAAACAATGATTAACTAGAAATAAAATAAATTATTGTAGCGAGTATAGTCCTTAGTCTTGAAATTGGTCCTGATGTACGTGAATGGCAAGATTAGTTTGTAGCTATCTTTTGTTAGCTGAGTTTGGCCTCAGGGTTAGCTAATGAGAAATAAGGAAATGCAGCAACTATGGCACAAAATAATTTTTTGGCAGTTACAGCCCTTCTCCCTCATGTGTTTAGTTTTTTTACACAGAATCTTAAAGGGTATTTCATTGCTGCTTTTTTCTTTTTTGTTTTTCCCTCTTCCCTTTTTTCCTACTTCCCTTTCCCCAGAGGGCTGTTTCTCTGAGCAATGTGGATGTGTACTGGCTGGGACATTCAGAGCATTTCTTTGCTGCTGTGTCTGAAAACTGCTTATGGCCTTTTCACACACACTTTGTCCATCAAAAGGAAACTTAGAGGTGCAGAGAGGGAGGGAACTGCAGAGAGCCAGAACAAATCTGTGGTCTCTTTGAACAAGAAACTTCAGCAGCAGTTGCAAAGGAGCTGCTTGTGTTCAAGTCAATTTATGCACCAAATTGCCTTTTTAGTCAGAACTCTTTGCAACTATCTGTGTTAATTGCCTGCACCTTAGGTAACAAAACAAATGTTACCCTTCTCATCTTTTCATCTTTCACCACCTCTAGGGCATTTTTGGAGCCAAAAGGCTGCACAAAGTTATGTTCTTAAGCTGTCAGTTTACCATTTCCACTTAGTCTCACTGAGGGCTAGTGGCTTCCATCGTTTTGATTTCTGCCAAGCATAGGGTAGTTTAGCTATTCCTTGGTGGAAGTAGTTCATAATTTCTCACAGGTTTAATATTGTTAGTAATGGCACATGGATTACAAAAACAACTGCGAAAGATTAATTGAAAAAAAATAAAAATCTTGCAGCTAGAATTCTGAAGCGATATGTTGCTAGAAAATCCCAAGAGTACTAACAACCTTTGTGCTTTTATGGAATTTTGTGTAGATATGTGTATCTGTGTGTGCATAGGCATAGGCATATGTATATATCTGTGTGCCTATAGACGTAGATCAAACTTAGTTTGATTTGCTTTGACTTAGGTAAGTATCAAGCTATTAATATACCTGGCACTTCTGAAATGTAGTGGAACACACATGTTTTGGGGTCATCACGATTAGTCTGTGATTTCTGCAAAATGCAATGTGATGGAAACTTTGGATCAGACAACAAAATTGCGCAAGTTAGAAGAGAAAATTTATTTGTTATCTTAGATTGAAGTAGATATTTAGATCCTAACTGGGATTTCATATTATATTTTCTGAAAGTATCACTAGGAAATCAGTAAATTTATCTTTGTAATAGTTAGAAATAACTTTTTCCGCAATCAAAGCAATCAAAGTGAAAGATTGTACAGTGGAATAAGGCTATGTTTTGTGTCCTGTGCAATTTCACTAGCCATATAAAAGTGGTTAATATAGGCGCAGCATTGCAAGCTCAGAGAATAAGAAACTTTTTGAAGACAACATGGATGTTATGCTGGATATTGGAGAAATTACTTTTGCAACAGTTTTTTATTCCGTTTTCTGTTTCAGTCCCCCAAGACATTGTGAAACCTATATATCTGGGTTGTGGTATTCATCAGGATGGAATCCCAAACATTCAGAGTTTATTAGCCACGTGAGCAAATCAATAAACAAGTAGCAAAGGTCTGACCATGGAAAAGAAACCCTTGACCTAAACGTCTTCCCTGCACAATTTGAAAGTAGAACTCCATTTTCATGGCCTATTGTTCCATTTTGTTGGGAATAGCATCTGGATGTGAATACTTTAATTAAAAAAAAAAAATCAGTTATACTTTTTTAAAAAAAGACTTTAGCTTGATAGACTGTTTTTCTGATAGATAAAATTTTATACTGTAAAAAAACAAAATGGGCCAGATGAACATTTGAACTTCCAATGCAACACAAAGATGCCCTTTGCTATCCACTCATAAGACAAGACTTTTCATCATTCATGATCATCTTTATTCTACCTACAAAAAAGATTGATTAAGAAATCCCTATATTTTTCAAGATGCAATCCATTTTTAAGCTTTTAGAGGAGACTGTATTTGGCATCATCTTCAGTATACAGATGAGAAAATTATTCTTCTTGTGGCTCTCTTTTTAAAGACTCTTCAGGTTCCTTAATAATTATAGAATTCCAAGTAATTTAAGGAAAAACAAAATAGCTAGGTAAAACACAGCTCTAAAAGAGTAATCTTCACAGAGTTCTCCCCCTTCCTTTTGTTTCCTACAGAAGCATCTTAAACAGAATGTCACAATCTCATTTTTTATGCATCTGTCTACTTTTATCATGGTTTCATTTTACATCTCAGCAGGCCTGACTACCCTGAAAAATACACCTGCATAAAACCTGCAAGGAACAGAGAAAATACATAAGTAGGGGTGAAAAATGAAAAGACAGCTCTCTGCACTCTTATCACACCTTTTAGCATCTATCTGTTTGAGGTCTCTTGTGATTCATTCACCCTTTCACTATATAAAAGGCCAAAGCAAAGCTGCAGTGATAGTAGCATCCAAGATGAATATCAAGGAGGCTGGGACTAAGAGGAGAGCAACATTAAGAACACCCATGGGAATTAAAAAAAATGAGAGTTTAAATAGAGCAGTATGGAGCAATCAGTCAGACAAGTTCCTGCATCAGAGTGTTCTTTGAAAAGCAAATGATAGGGAAGGAGCATATAAAGAAGAGCACAAAAAAAGGATGTTGTTCATTATTTTGTTGTGTTTTGTTGTTTGTTTTGTTATGTTTTCAAACCTGGGCAAGTCAAAATATTGTTTTGTATTAAAATCTAACAAGTTTTTCTTCAGTATGAGATTTTTAAAATGTAGAAGAAGCTGGTTTATGCTTTCCTAAAAGGCAATACATATATTCTTGAGCTCATTACTAGGTTCAAATACCTAGAGAATTTTCAATGCGTCTTCAACCAGAAGCTGCATGGCAGGAACAGAGTAGATTCCTTCTGAGAGCAAATGACAATGTCCTGACCCTCCACAAAATTATATTTCTGTCTACTGCCATGTGTTTTCTATTTCCTTATTGTACCAAAAAAATTATTGCTGTCACTATCCTCCATCAATAATCCTCCTTCATTAATCATCCAATTAATGAAGAGACATAAGACTGAGGCATCTGATCTCATGTTGTGTTTCTGCATACAAACTGTATAGGCAAGGAAAACCGGGGGTGAGTGGTAGAAAAGAAGGGTTCCCAAAGAACTGGTCTTAGAAGTAGAAGGGGACCAGGAAAGAAAAAGGTGAAAAGACTAGAAGAAAGATCCTAGAAGTGGCAGGATCCTGGAGATGTGGGACATGCATGGAGACAAACCCTAGGAGATGCCTATGATGAGAAATACTTCTGGGAATGAACTATGAGTGTGGACTGACATGATTTCTGAGACCAGAAACTTCTCAGCGACAATCCTGCTGAGAAGGGAAGTTAAGCTCTAGAGAAAATAGCACCAAGGACAGTGAGCCAGGGAGTATACAAGGTAGACAAATAAAAGCTCTCTTATCATAAATTCTTAAATAAATCCCAATATCCAGAAGTACTATGGCTTGCCTCTTATTTTGTCCTGGCTCTGACTAACCCCAGAACTATTGGTTTACAGTTTGAATAGCTATCTGTAGATTCCTTAGTAGCTGCTGCTATGACTGCAATTAAATTTCTCCCAAAAATACTAAATTATCTGAAATTCTCATTTTTAAATACAGCAAATTAAAAAATTTTATATTTAGTAAATTAAACTTATTATACTTTTAATATTATTTGATTTTTTTGTATAGATTTTTTATAGATATACACAATTTTTCATAAATTTTTTTACTATTATGTCCTTTTTTAAACTTTACATCCTTTCCACCAGTCTGAAACTCTGCAGATTACTTTTAGAAGCTGCCTTTTTATATGCTTCCCAGCAGGCAGGCAACTCCTGAAATCTGCAAGTGAGAGATCTCCTTCTCAGCTAACGGCGGCACGCTGACTACCTATAGCTTTCTGACCCTGTTTCCACAGAAACCACCAGAACTTGTTAACTTTAAGCAATCTTATTTGAATAATGGAATGTTTTTAACTTAAACAATATAACTTTTAGGTTAGAAATGCTGATCTTTTTTCTTTAGTTTTGTATTATGTGCCTCCAAACCATTTTGTGTTTCCTTGTCATCTTATTTTCTTCTCTTTTTTTTTTTTTCTATTTTTGTTTGTTTTTTTTAATGGAAGAACTTGCATGAAGATTATTGAATTAATTAGATGATGCAATATGTGGTCTGCCCCTAGCAACACAGAAGTCTGAAGTTTCAAACAAGCAAGTCAGTTTTAAACACAGATTCACCTATTATTGCTTTGACATGGACAGAAAGATGAATAAAGACCTGCAGAAATATAAAAAAGAACAACATACCCAAGCCTCAGTAACATCATTTGTTATTGAGAAGAAGCATGTTACACAATACCTCCTATAAACTGAAACATCTCTGTATGAAAGTACATTGTCCCACGAGCATCTCTAAATGGATGTATGGGTTCTCAGGTCTAGAAAGGTCAGATATTTTATTTCAACTTTTAGCTTAAATTTAAGAGCATATTTGTTCTTTTGAATGTTGCATCTTCTAGGTTTTATAACAACATTTCTTGGGGATTTTTGGTTGATTTTGTTTTTTTTATTATTTTCCTTTTTTCCCCCAGCAGAAGCCACACAGTATACAGTACTTTCACAATTATAAGCCGCACCATTTTGACTAAAATTTTGCTCCTAACCCGGAAGTGCGGTTTACACTCAGGAGCGGCTTATATATGAACAAATTTTGGAAATTTCCCAACCCGGAAGTCTAAGCCCGCAGCAGCCCCAAGCCGAGCTGGACCCCACCTGGCCCCGGGCGGTGGGTCAGCGCCAGTGCAGCGGCAGCGCTGCCCAGCCCTGGGGAGCACGGCAGCTGCGCTCTGCAGCCCCAGGAAGCAGGGCCATGGCGGCGCTGCCCACCCCCAGGAAACGCGGCGGCAGCACTCCACAGCCCCAGGGTGGTGGAGCGGCAGCGGTGGCCGAGCACGCCGCTCTCCCACTTCCCAGGGGCAGCAGCAAGCGGGGTCGGGGCCGCTCCCTGGCAGCCACCCCGAGCGGGGCCGAGCCAGTAAACCCCATGATCATGCGATTCTGTTACTAATTGGCAACTTTGTGAAAGTTGCACATGGACACTCGCTGTGAATGAAAATGTGCCTTATAATCTGGTTTGGCTTACATATGGACAAAGACCTAAATGTTGCCAACACTCGGAGCTGTGTTTTATAATCAGGTGCAGCTTGTAATCGTGAAGTTACTGTAATTACAGACACATTTGAGATATGATCACACTTCACATGCAACCACATACACTTACCCCTAGCAAAAGATCTGTCCTATGCTCTCTGTTACCCTGTCTCATTTCTCAGCAGGTTCTTCTTGTGCCTTCATTTCCCATTCCAACCTTTCTCCTTTCTCTCCCATATCTAAGTATTTTATGACGAGTTGCCTAAGGTGTCAAAGCAATTTACACAACTCAAGTATTTTCTTTACTGTCATCACAGAAGACTTGTCCAGTCAAAGAGTAGATAGTGCTCTAGTAATATTGCAGGAAGACAAAAACTGAAAATACTGGTATTTTATTTATTTTTCTTGGCACATAGTTGCCTTTTTAGGTGGGCACTGACAATATCCTCTCTACATTTGACATTCAGTTTAGCAAAATAAATAAATTACAGTAATTTCACGAGTATAAGGCACACCGGAGTATAAGGCGCACTTCCAGATGTCGGCAAAATTCCGAACTTTGTCCATATATAAGGCGCACTGGCGTATAAGGTACACTATTTTTTTGCAGCGAGGATCCGTGTGCAACAAAGTAGCAAATTAGTAATGGAATCGCGCAATTGCAGGGTTTACTGGCTCGGTTTGGGGCTGGACAGGTTCAGTCCCACTCCCCACGGCCACCGGCCCTGACCCCGGCCCCTCTCCCTGTCAGCCTCCGGCTCAGGCCCAGCTGCCCTGTGGCCGGTGGCAGTGGCCTGGCTCCCCCCGCCGCCAACGGCGGTGGCCCGGCTGCTCCCCTCTGGCAGTTGCCGGTGGCCCCAGCCCAGCTTGGGGCTAGGCGGGCTTGCATTTTTGGGTCATCAAATTTCCCAACTTTGTCCATATATAAGGCACTCCAGGGTATAAGGCGCACTTCCAGGTTTGGACCAAAATTTTAGTCAAAAGGGTGCACCTTATATGCGTGAAATTATTGTACTTGGATTCTGTCTCATAATGGAGACACCCCACTGGTCTTCTAATTACCTTATTGGAACTAGTTAGATTAATCTGTGTGGTGAATGGGATCAGAACTACACCTTATCCTGAAAACAGTATTTTGGTGATGATCCTTCATGCAATAAACAATTTAAATATTCTTGACTGTTAATGGCTGTCACAAGTAAGGTCTTTTGTCTTGTGTGCACCATTTTCATACATACAGTGTATGGTTAACGCCAATATGTGTTTTTCTTCCTTACTAATTTCCAGATATCACCTTTTATAGATTAAATTATTATTATTATTATTATTATTATTAGAATTCAAGTAGATAATCTTACATTCTGCACTGTAGCACACCATAGAGTTTTTAGAATTAGAATTTCAGCAATTCAGTTCTTCTAATATACTCTCATGATTTCCCTCTGGGTCAATGATGTGCCTTCAGCAACTACAATTTTTCCATAATTATTTTTTTATTTTTTAATTTTTTTTAATTTTCTTATTTTTTTGCCATGTGGTTAATTACAATATTACCATTAATAGGATTGGCCAAAAGAAAATAACAGATTCTATTCTCAGACAAGGTAGCCTTACCTCAATTCACTAGAAAATATCAAATGTGAATCAAATAGAAGCATTTGAGAGTTATTAACATATAAATGAGAAGCAGAGAAATGTAAGCATACCACACTGTGTCTTGCTGAAAGGCATGACTACCATGACATAAAATGTAAAGAGTGATGACTTTTAATGGTGTCTGTTGGGGCTCTTACACTTTGGTGATTACTAGGGAGGATTTGGAGCCCCTTTAACACAGACTATGAGTCTATATTAAAACAAACAGGTTAATAAAACAGAATAAAAGAGCTGTAGTGGAAGATCTGTGTGTTTAAGTTAGAATTGCCTGAACAGTGATGTAAGAGGGAGCTAGTAAATTATGAAGTTCATACTGCAAGCCACAACAGGATGCAAGATAGGGTAAAAATCAATACAAAGTATAATATCTTATTTTTTGATAATGGCAAATAATTCATATTGAGTTAGTTCAGTAAAATACTATGCTAGGCATCTCCACTGCTGCCTTACCCTATGGTAGGATAGCCAGTGCTTTCATCATCTTCTAGAGAGCTTCACAGAGATTGCATTTCCGAGTTCTACTGATCCAGTGGGGGCTTTTAGAGCAGACATAAGTTTCAGGGACTACATACATGCCAGTCAAATGAACTCTGACCAAGAATATTCCTGGGCATTGAGGATGACCAATAAAGAAAGGTCCACATGGCTGTAGTAGCAAATTCTTTCACTCCCCAAGTAAGCTGCATGCCTACTATCCCATTGAGGGTGATCCCTGAGGTATTTTATCCATCACAAGTGACTGGAAATTGTTAGAAAAAGTGATGGATTGAACGGACCAAATATATAGTGGAGTATGGCCCAGCAAACCACAAGGGTGGACAGTAGTTTTGTTAACTGCAAGGATGTTCCCACATTAATTTCCTAGGTGAGGTGTAGTACAAGTCTGCTGTGGCCCATGTTGACCATGTGTGAAGTTCTCCACCTGCTTTGGGGAGATAGTGGAGATGCACATAGGAGAGATCACATCATTTCAAAATCCCCATCATGATGCAGCCATGCCTGGGCTTGTGATGGCTCTGCTTTTCCTGGTGTCAACCCAGGGGCTGATATCCTGCTCCCCTGGAGGTTCCTGAGGACTGTGGCTGGGGCCATCACGCTGGTGTGCAGGGAAATGTTCCATCCTCTGTGATGATGATGATGCCCTAACTGTGACTCAGAAGAATAAAATAAATGTTTCAAATTTGGGGAAAATTTATTTAGCTCTGAAACGGAGACACAAAGTCAGTATATTTCTGAGTCGGCACTTAAAATTTCCATCTTGATTTGCGGTTCAGATAAGAAGTTTCCTACAAGGAGAAAAATGCATTCTTCCTCAGTTATATCTATAACTAAGGTTTAAAAGGCCAGAAGATAAAAGGAAAATGTCTATCTATGATAAAAATGAAAATTCAGTTTAAAAAAAATGCATTTAAAAATATGGCTAGAAAGATTCCTGAAGGAGAACATCTGGGTCATTTCCAAGCTATATTTTTTTTCTAAATCAAGTCCCTACAACTGGTATATAACCCCACCCTTTTCTCAGCCACTCCTCCACACAGACCCTTAAGGAACTTTTTGAGTTTGCTTGGTTTCTGCAAAGCCAAGAATCCTGTAGGTAACTTTCTAGTAAAATACAGTGAAAATGAATACTAATGAAATGCAAATATGCTATCTAGCAAAATTACTTTGGTTTATATATATGCAGTGAAAAGTAAAAGGAAAAAATTATATATATATTCTTAAATTAGTTCATATCAATTAGAAGAAAATATATACACAGAGAATCCAAAATTTTCCCATTAATACCAAACTAAGAAATGTATTTTGAATGACAGAGTGTAAAAGTCTTACTACCTGAAAAGCTCTTTTTGATGTCGTTTCCATGTAGCTTGACTGCAAAAATGTTCTCTTTCCAGGAAGGCTTGTACCCCTCTTTTTTCCTTTTCCTCAAAGGGCTTCCAGGGTGGAGTTTGGAGTATTGCAAAGGAATTGCTTTCAGGTTTCTGCCAAGGAGATGCAAATGAGCCTTCAAGGCCCCCCACTGCTAGGTTCTGCATACACATGTAGTAAAGATTTAAACTACAAGGGCTTGACCCTGCAAATACTTCCACAGCTGCTGCTTAACTCTGTGAATTTTAATAGATTCCTTGAATTAGCTGGTAAAGTCAGGCGGGTGGGTAAATGGTAGGATTGAAGCCTGGTTTGGACCACTCAGGGAAGCAAAAAGGAATACATAGACAAAGATGTGCAACTTGATAAGCTGTTATTATGTAATTTAGTTACTAAGGTGCTATTTTGATGCTAAATTCTTTCGAGCAGAGATTGTGTTCTTATCTTATGTCTGCCACTTTCTGATCTGTAACAGGAATTATTCACACAAAGAAACCTTTTATACAAAGAAGCCTTTATATTTCCTCTGTAAAGAAAGAAATATTTTCGAATCAAACTGTGTCTTGGCCTAGAACTTCTCAAATATAACATTTTATTCTCTTCCCAGCAATATAAAATCTACACTGATTAAAAGTGTGTTTGCCCATTTAAGGGGTATACCTATAAATGCATGTAACAAGCAGTGTGCCTTGTGAGAGTAAAGACTTGTTTTATGAAGGACAATTAAAAATATCAAGTAAGATTCATATTGTGAAGACTAAATTGCTTAAATTCAATCAGGGTCAAGATTGGAAACCTAATCATTAGGAAATAACATATTATTGCAATGGAGCAGTGTTTAGCTATAAAAACTTAAAAAAACCCCATTTTTTGTTAAGAACAAATTATTGTAGACATTAACCAAGTACAACTCTGTTATATATATAAAAATTATTTTTTCAAGTCAAAATACTCAGAGATCTGTCTTTGCACAATTAAGTTTCTGACCCATACAGAATTCTGACTTGGATGAAATAATGTCTTTCCAATGAAACATATTTCATTTTTATATAACTCTGTTTCTAAGGATTTTATTCCTTCAGTTTTCCTGCTCAATAATACTGCTTTCTGCAGGGAAGAAAGGCAAATATTCTATTTATATCTTCAAACAAAGAAAATTGTTATAGATCTTATTATATGTAATTCTTATATTAACTTCGTAGAATATAAGTTTTGTTCTTCATGTATTAGTAAGTAACTTTTAGCTGACATAATCTGGCATGCTGTTGGGAAGTTTATTTTTTTATTATTATTTTGGTGGTAAAAAGGCCACTGATATCTTATAATCCTATATTTTCTTTTATTTGTACTTTTGGTGTGTCAAGAGCTTTTTCTTGGCTTACATTAATGACAAATTGCACCATCTATGAATGAAAATCCATATAAAGTAAATTCTACCAGTCCAATTCATACACACGCACTTTTGAAAATTACCAGGATAACATAAATCAGCTTACCTTAGGTGACAATCTAGTACCTATTATTTATATTATGTTTTTATTTTTTTAGACAGAAATCTTCTTCAAAGAAAGGAAAAATTATTACCTTCTAAAAAGTTACTCTGTATTGAGCATCACAAAAATGGCAGCTGATAGCACATATGTGTCAGTTCCCTATTTTGAAAGTAATTCACCTGATGCTACTGAAATAGGTGAAACATTTAAAGAATGACACACCCTCAGAATCTGCAGTCTAGGTGTGTTAAAGAACTCATGGTAAAAAGCAATACAAGAATTTTTGTGAAAAGGTTTTTTGTGTACGGTTTTCATTCTCACAGAAGTGGGACCTGAATCAGTATGGCAGTGATACTTTATTTTCACGTAGCCAAGCAGCAGCTAGTTTTCGATATGCACTGCAGCTGTCAGGAACCTGATAAAACAAGAAATTCTTTCCTTGTTTATAGTACTTTGAGATTTATTAATGTTTTGGAGGATTAAGACAATACAAAAGCAGTTGGTTTAGAAAAAACTTGTGCTGAATAAGTAACTTCAGTCCCAGATACATTTTTTATCTAAATAGAAAAAAGTATCTTTTTGAAAAGTAGAACTATTTCAAGAGTTGAGGATTTCTCCTAGCATTAAGAGGATAAGATTTAAATTCTTGCTCTTTTGACTTTGTTGTGGGATTTGAACTGGGAGGTTTTATGTGCTATATGATGCTCAGTCCTCCTGTGTGAAAAGACGGTTCCTTACTAACAAAACAAAGTTTGAGAATATTTTTCTATTTCTGTCATTTGAATGCATTCAGAGAATTCCTATGATAAGGAGTCAGCAAGAACTTGAAAATGGATCTTTCAGGGTCCATAGAAATTTCAACTACTGATTAAATCTGTTAGCTAGTTGCAGACAAAATATACTAATTTATTTCTGATTTTAAAAAATCCCAAGCCCACCAAAAAAAANAAACAACAAACTCCCTGAAGTTTTGTTGAACATTCTTTTTTTCCTGACCTGTCATCAGCTGCTTCAAATGAAGAAAGCTCTTTATTTATTTGGTTTTTAAAGTGTTTTTTAGGGTGGTGTTTCCAGGATTTTTTTTTTTTTTACTGTTTTGTTTTGTTGGTTTTTTTTTCCCCTGGGGTGTGCTCGTTTAGATCACTAGCTTTTCATTAGTTCATTAGTCCTTGTCCTGGATATCAAGTCACAGTTCTAGATTTGGCCAGTGTCATATATTACCTCTGTAGACTTATTTTACTTTCAGGACATGGAGAAATACTGATCGATTGCTATGAAACATACATAAATATGAAAAGCATGAATATTTAATATTTAAGGCTGGAAAAAGTAAGAATAAGAAAAATAAAAGGTCTAAGGGTTGCAGTCAGAATGTATCTGAAAATAGGATGAATTTCAGAAAGAGGATGTAGAACAAAACATATACATGGGTCAAACTAACATTAAATTGGGTTGGCAATAAAAAGGAATACATCAATTGGAGGTTTAGCTATTATGAAAATGTCATGCTAGGTTCTTTGCATGTCATAACTAGGATCATGCTCTGCCCAGACTACCTGAATGACTAACAGGAAAAAACCCCAAGAACCACAAAGATGCAAAAAAATCAGGTCCCGAGGGTGCAATAATTTTTCTGATTTTGCAGGAAAATAAGGAATAAAGGTGCCAGGCCCTACTTGAGGAGAGATTTAGGACAACTTGAGGTGTGGTCTCAGACCGTTGCCCTGTGGCTTCTGTCTTGCAAAACGTCCAGAGCTGAGGAGACCTGATTTTGTTCCAAGCTAATTGTACTTTCATTGTAGTCGAGGAGAAATATGCACAGCAATACTACAGTTCAGAATCAGCCAGGTATTGAAGGATGAATCCTCTTTAGGAGTAACAACTCATATTGGTCCTCTTCCTCCTCCCCTTCCTGAATATAAAAAACTTCAAGCATTGTGTTTTTCTTCCCAAAGAGCAAGTAAAACCAACTTTGTGCAAAACTGAGCTGGTTTTTGGCAACCAAAGTATCCAGAATAAAACTAGGCAGATGAAGCACCTGAGTAAAGCACATACACTGCTGATGTTGAGGAAGAAGGAGGAAGTAAAACTGTCACAAACTTTCACTCAAAAAAAGGGAGGGGGTGAATTGCAGGAAGGGAAGGTCACTGTTTTGACACCTGGTGGAGTAAAAGAGAAAGAGATAAAATGTATTTTACTTTCTCTACAAAAACACAAAGGCTAAAGGCTGGTAGAGAGAGTAAGAAGGAGGGGACCGTATGCAACCTTTATGAAGAAACTTTAGGCTTTTCTAGTGGGCTAAAGAAAAGCTGCCAAAGTTGCCTTAACCAGTCTGTGAAATACAAGTGAGCACAAGGCACAGCTTTTGGAAATGAGTAAAAAGACACAAAGTGGCATTAGGTCTAGCATAAAGTGTAAGATTTTCTTTAGAGAAGGTGCTCTAAAACATTATTCATAACAACTGCATAGACTGATCATGTTCATCTGTGTTGTGTTTTCTTTATATCTTTAAATAAAATTGTTTTTTAAACAACTTTACTCCCATTTGTGAGTGTGAAAAAATATCTCCCACAACACCAGGAATTTCAGTATAACCCTCTCAAGAATTTTTGCAATCATCTCCTCAAATATGAATCAACCTGTTGCTGTCAATCATGACCTGTCAGAAAAGTTGCAGTGGGAAAACCTGGCATACAGAGTAAGAGTCTTTGGCACAAATAGAAACCAAGACAAGATCTCCTGAGTCCCAGTCTTACTTTAAGTTCAAGACTCCCATAGCTAGCAGATGTTTACCTAATCAACCTGATCCAGCTAATACAATATATCTTAAATCTAGCACCTGACAAAATCTAGTTCATTAATAGCTGCACCATTATATGTTTGCATTTCTGGAGCACTCACATTACTTCAACAGAGTTGGTGCACAACAGCAAAAAGACATCAGTTTATAAAAAGGCAGAAAAGTCCACTAATTCAAGTAAGACCTACTCCTTTTTCTATAAACAGATCCATAAATGAGGAAAACTTGACAAAAGTACCAGTGAGACTTAATTACTTTTTTGGATGCTACAGCATGCAAAGAACACTGACCACTTTTCATTTTTAATGAGAAATAGCCAGGTTTTCTGCCAGGGTCATTGAGTTCACTAGACTTAATTAACTAATAAGTCCTGTGATGATGATTTTTCATCCATGCAATGTTGTTTCTATGAGTCGTTCCATCATACCTATGAAAGAGTGCAGGGAAAAAGGGTGCAAGAGTGTTTTTAGGTAACACTTCAACTCTCCAAGTCCTAAGTCTAGGAGTATACTTGTTTTGCTCCTTGCTGACTGTAAAAGCAATTTAGAAGCAGCCCTCTTGTAACAACTGGTATTGAAGAGTAATCCCAAAGGTGGACAAATGAGTTTTGCTTGGCATATATAGCTAATTGAAAAGAAAATGTTCAGCTAACTTCTGCTGAACTGATGGCTGCTTTTCACTGGAATTCACTTTGATTTTTTGCAGGTCTGGGACTTTGAAAAAATGCAGGACCCTGGGCCAGGGCAGACATTCCTGAGAACTCCAGTATTTGAAATATCAAAAAATAATGAATTGGTTTTCCTTAAAATGATATCCAGTTTATTTATAATTTTGAGAGGGGGAATGCATATTATTTGTATAATTATTAAATAAAATAAATAAAAATAAACTGCTGTTATATCAGTCTGAAGTTGCTTAATTTGTCTCTAAAATATGGAAACATTTTTCCTTCAATTTAAAAACTTATAAAACACATTTTAAAGCAAATTTAAAATATTACATTCAAGCTGTCAAAATGAGTGTTTGAATCCACTTTTTTTTTAAATAAGTATATTTTAAAAATTTGAAAATCTTTTTTTTCTTCTATATGTCCTAATAATTTCTATCACTATTAAATTAATTTTGGGGACCAAACTGCCAACAATTGAAGAATATATCTATCTCTGAACAGGGCACAAGGAGCAGCATTCTATATTCTTTTTTCTTTTTAGGCTACTAGTATTGTAAATATCTATTAATTAATTTTTTTTGCCCCCCACCTCTCTCTGTTCCACTGAACTTTTCCAGATGGTTCTCCCTTGTTAGAAAACTGAGAGCTTACTTCTTAGTTTCATATAACTCTTTGTTTTCACTCTTGGAAACAGTGTTCCAGATCACTGACATCCTTACACAGAAACCAACAACTCCTTAATCTGTGCTTACACAGCACCTGTCACCCAGTGCTCCCCTCCATCCATAGATGTGTCATACAAAGCACATTATCACTGTGCTCACTACTCTGAGGAGCCCAAAAGCTGATTCCAAGGAAGGAAGGACTAATCCTGCCCAATATACAGTTTTTTTTGGAAGTGTCCTAATGTGGCAGAGCACTCAGTTCCTACCCTGTCTTACCAAGACTGAAATTGTGATTATAAATTTCTCTGCTCATAGATTTACTTTCAGCTCTAAGCATTCTGAATAATCTCCTGCAGAGTCAACAAATCTGTTTTATCCATAATTTCTGCCTTGCAAAAAGATCACTAAATCACCGTATAGAAACTTGACTGCTGGTATACTCTACCTTCCTCATCTTACACCAAGTATTTAAAAATAATGATAATAGCCACGGACTGCCCTAGTTTGTGGTATTGTCTCTGTCTTCAGTCAGTCTGAATTATTTTCACCATTATCATTTCCAAAATGGAAACAATATATTTTTTGACTTTGCAGCTTTGCAGTTCTATCTAGAATCCATATCAATGCAAGGGGGGGAAAGTCATTAAGAAAAGGATTAATTCTGAGAAATGGTAAATTGAATTATTGATTGTAAGGTTTCCTGATGCTTTGCCTGATCCTAGAAAAACATAACTTGTCCACTCTTGAAAAGCTTAGAAGTCCTTTTCCATTGCATATGGGAAATGTTGTATAAATAGCCTGAAATAATATTTCATTTTATCATGTGTAATTATGTGATTGTGTGCCATCCATAGCTCTGTGGAATGTTCATTATTGACATGAAATGTAGCCCTCCATAATGAACCCAAAAAGAGAATAAAGAGCCTTGTTCTATTATGCCTTAAATAATCTTTATAACACCTACAATGAAGGCAAAAAGGATCCTTGTCATACATTGTCTAATTCTTGTTAATATTCAGATTCCCACGCCATGAAATTTGCTGAAGAACATGTTCCTTTGCAGGAAATTGTTGAAACAGAACTCCAAGTTAAAAAGTAAATATTACTAATACCTTGATGTGAAAGAGAAGCTTGTTGAACAAATCTACTCATTTTCATAATTCACTTGCTATAATTCTATCTAACTTTGAATCTCATTGATGTCAACAGGGAACTGCAGCCTATCATAGAAACCCTCTTTTAAATCTCCTGTAAAAACATGTGTACTGCTTGGAACTTCACAGAGCTTTGCTTGCGAGTTGCTGTAATTGATACAAGATGCAGAGAGATGATAGTGCAGGAAACAACAGAAAAATTAATGAAATACCTTCAAAAAGCAAACTTTTACAGCATGAACTTTGTCTTTCCAGCTGTGTGTTCAGCAGAAAATTCTACAGGAACTGTTTCCAGCCCTGGATAGAGTAATAACATAGATGACACACCAAGGAAGCTCCCCAGCAGTCCACACATCAGGTCTTAGACTGAGCTTAGCAGGAGCAGCGTTCTCCACATGGTTCCCCTCTGCTTAGTGCTGCTCACTGCTTTGCTTCTTGGCTGTCCAATGAACTCATACATATTCCATGAGAGATTAAATTTTAAAACAAAGAGAACAAGACTGTTCTTAAGGATAAGCCTAATATTTTTAGAATAATTGCCTATCCTAAGCTTTTAATATAATCTGTAGATAGACCCTAGGAAATACGTTTATATTACATCTGCCTCCTTCTTTTAAATAACAAAAGTTAGGTAATATTAAACTTAAAATAACTCCAAAAACGGTAATTTATAGATTGGTTTTGGAGAATAAAACCCCTCTTGGTTCAGTATAGTAGGATTGAGTTGATCTAACCAGATCTGTTTCAGTTTAATCAACTTCAGCACAATACTCTTGCAATAGACAAAGTCAGACAAAGAATGAGCTGTGCCTGTTACTTTTATTTGACAGAAGAATTACACCTTCGTGAAATATATTCTAGGAGTGCTAGATGAAATCTGAGATGTAAGAATACTTATTACCCTACAGAAAATGTGTAACAAGTGCAGCTGACAGGAAAACCACTTGCTTTATTTTTCTTTTCTAGGGAATTCAAACATTTTCTTATTCTGTTGAAGAATACAGTTGGAGATGAGAAACTAGATGCGATTCTAAAGAAACATGAGTGTGAGGAGTTGTCATGGTTTAACCACATCCATCAGCTGAGCCCCAGACACCTGTTTACTCACTGCCTCACCATGGGATGGCAGAGAGAATCCAAAGAGTAAAAGTAAGAAAAATCCTGGGTTGAGATAAATAGAGTTTAATAGGTAAAGCAAAGGCTGCACATACAAGCAAAGAAAAAATTAAAAAACAAAACAAAACAAAACAAAACAAACCCCAAAAATTAATTCACCACTTCCCAATGGTGTTCAGCCATCCCCAAGAAAGCAGGGCTGCACCCCATGTTACTCAGGAAGACAAATAACTTATCTTGAGATATCCCTCTCTCTTCCCTCTTCCTCTAGCTTTTTACTGCTGATGCTGATGTCATGGGGTCTGGAATAGTCTTTGAGTGACTTGGGGTCAGCTGTCCTAGCTGTGTTCCCTTCCAGCCCCTTGTGCACCCGCAGGACCCTCACTGGTACAGTGGGGCGAGGAGCAGAAGAGGCCTGGGCACTGTGTTAGGGCTGCTCACCAGCCAGAAAACATTCCTGCATTAGCAACACAGTTTCCAGCACAAGTACAAAAACACAGCCACATAGGACCTACTGAGAGGAAAATTAACTCTATCCCAACCAAAACCAGCACTGGGGAACAGCTGCACAGCTCTCCAGAGATGCCTGCCCTCTTTATCTCAGAGCTGTTGCATGGGATGCACGCACTCTGCCAAAGTCAACGCCTTAGTCCTAAAATACTGAGCTCTTGGGGACTGTGCTTCAGGTTGTTGTTGTTTCATTAGTCTTTCCAGGGCTTCCTTTCCACAGAGCCAGAAATGAGATCTGGGTGGAGCTGCCAGTCCCAGAGCTTCTGTCTTTTGCAAAGGCTGCCTGTCCTGAAAAATCATCGTCTCCAGCCTGTGCTTCCAGGATTCCTGTACATTATGCAGGGTACAGAGGTACTCTTCTTGTCCACAGTCTGAAAGAAAACCTGCAAGAAGGCTAACTCAAAACTGTGAATTATACATTTACAGGTTCCATGACGGAATCAGGTTTGTTCCCCCAATGGATCAGATGAGACATCAATTTTGAGAATGCAGGCAATTGTGCTTAGCATAAGCACATTGGGTGTCCCAGCGCTACTGCACAAGGAATAATATGCCAGGAATCTGGACAGAGTACTGTGGAGCTTTCCTGAGCTTTCAGTATAGGTTTGCTTACTTAAAGCTCAGGAGGTTTTCAGTGAAATATTTTATACTCCACCAATTTGTATTTTCCAATGAAACGCTGTTTCATCACAAAATATCTCTGTGGCTCTTGCAGTATCTGATCTCTTTATACTGCTTTCTCAGCTTTAACTGGTAAATGGAGAGGTGAAACAATCTCCTATGTCATGATGAAGATTTTAATTATTTTTTTCTGTTTTTGGTGAAATGGAGTTATGCTAGACTGTGCTCTTGGGCTTTGCATTACTAACCCCAATGACTGCTGCTCCCTGTATACTAGTGCTGTTACTTTGAAAAGAAGTAAGGCTCCATTTAATTTTTTGTTGAATTCACACCTGGCCATAGTAGCTTAATGCCTTCCACAGAAGTCAGTATCACTGCAACAAAATGTACCTAGCTAAATGAATGTGCTTGAAAGTGCAGACAAGAGTAGCATTTTTTTCTCTTTCATGCAATTTTTTTTTTGATGTTGACTAGTCTTTTTAAAGGTAGTATCTGCAGAATGAGTGCTTTCTCCTAGTTTGAATTTTGTTGTCTTCAGCACAAAGTTGCACAGTCTGACATTTGTGGGCTGTTCACACCACATACTGTTTTCAATTGCTTATGTTGCCATCTTTTCAGGCTTCTGTGCTTTTTGCTTTTTATGACTTCAGGGACTCTTCTAATAGCATCCTTATTATCTTCCATTATTGTCAGGAAAAGGCAGTTGCAGAACTTTGTTCATCATCCCACAGGAAAGACAGGACTCTTAGCAGCATAGAGGGTTTTAAAATTTTAAAACAGTTGTGAAAATCAGATCTGGAATTCAGGTATAACGTTTTTTCTGATGTTTTGGTACTTCTGTTTATGTCCTAGTTAAAACCTGAAAGGATAATGTTGTACTAAGGGCAACTTGAATGTCTAGAGTAGTTTCTTTATGAACACATCTTCATGTGTGCCTTTCTCAGTTAATATGGATAGATTTGCAGTTCACTATTCTAAAGCTTGCATTTATGATTAAATCCATCCCAGCTTTTCACATTACAGAGCAGCTCTAACACTGCTCACACTCTCAGCCCATGGCAAAGAAAGGTCACTCAAGTTAGGCAATGAAAAAGGGTGAAGGTGAACTGCATTACTATGCACTTGCCATAGTGATAAAGGGACAGGTACTTGTAACCTGGTATATGAAAAATTGCTAAACTGTAGTAATTTGAAAATGGGTTGTAGTGCCCAGAGTTGAACACATTTCAGTACCCTTGGTTTATGGTTGGGGCACTTCAGGCTCCTTAGCCTAGAAGAAAAAGTGGGCAATTTAATATCATGACACTAGACCACCTCCTACTTCCCTTTTGCCTACAGTCTACAAGATTAAGCTCCACAGGTAAATATAAAAGGAAAGTTTCTTTTATTAATAATTTATTTGTAACAGAAAATGTTAAAGGTTTCATTTTTCTAAAAATATTGTACTGTGACTACACTTCTGATTGAAATGCATCTTTACATCATGATTTTGTGTTTCTAATAAAAGAGATTGATTTCTAGGGTTTTCTTCAATCTTTAATTGGAATCATAATGATTGAGCACAACGTTGAAGGCATAAAGTAATTTAAAAACTAATCAGAACAGCTTAAAATCAAAATACAGTTCAGGATTTTCTGTATCTAAATAACAAAATGATGTGATACAGTCACCCCTTCTGTACCCCGATCAATTAAAATGAGGATATAAAGATGTCAATATTCTATCAGAAGCAATAGCAATTCAAAATTTTTGGGTTTGAATTACTGAGAATTAGTCTCTATTTTAGGATCCCTATTCCTCTCTATAGAGACTTATTTAGATGGTTTTTTTTTTCCTTTTCTTCCTTTTAACCATCAGGTGGTAAAAAAAGCCAGGCACACTATAAGGATTTTAGGACTTAAACAGGTGAGAATGTGCATAAAACACCTTGCTTCTGAAACTTAAATAATAAGATATAGATTTTAATAAATAAGTTTGGTGAAAATGCAAGGGAGAGAACTGGTCTTGATGTTACCACCTTTGTAACAGTGTAACATTTACCTAAGATTCATGACCTAAGACATACGACTGGAGAAATTAGGCAAAAGCTACTCCCCTTGTCTTTATTATGAAGAAAATATATTTTTATCACCAAAAAGCATCTGAATGCACAGAAGTTACTTAGGATTCTACATTCCTTTTACTCTCAATTTACATCAGTACTTACCAAGAAAAGAGTTTGTATTTTAATAAGCATAGATTTTTTAATCAGTTGGATGCTTTTAATATTTTTATCCTGTGTATACTTTGCTCCTCATGACCACACATTAAGAGGTTCATTCTTCACTATCTCTCAGTCACTACAGAGGGTACTCCATACCAGCCACTAATATTGCCTTTGAACCACACAGATCTCAGCTTGATTACTTAGGCAAAGCTGTTCACTTCCTATAAATAAAAGAACTCAGTGTGTTTCTTTTTTCCCTTCTGTTCAGAGAAGGAGTGCAAACCTCCAATCACAATAGATTTAATCACATTTTTTGCCTTTTCCAAAACTTGGACATAGAGCATGAGTTCAGTGTACACAGCAGAGCTGTTCTTCAGGACAGCTCTGAAATGGTGCAGACATCTTTCCTCTGGCTGTCCCCTGAACATTTCTTTCACAGTGTATGTTTGCATGACTGTGGATCCTCTCTTAGAAATATTGTCCTCTACAATGAGATACCTGATCTTTGTGCTGACTGGAGGCAGTTTCTTCATGTTATGCATGATAAAGTACCAAGCAAGCCAAAACTTTTCCTGAGTATTTAGAGAGGTAAAAGTTAAAGGAAGAAAAAGTGAAGGTCTGCAATAAGTCTTAGGAAGAGCCTGACAGAGTCCAAGACTGCAATATAAAACTGAAACTCTCCAGAGGGGAAAAAAAAAAAAAAGAAAAAGGAAGGAAGACATAAGTAAGGTAAAGCATTATGAAAACTGTAAATCAAATTTAAGTCAGGATACCAGTGATGTGTTTGTATTACAAGGCCAGTTCTCATTATGACCAGAGTTGTCAAATAAAATGTAATTTTTCTTCCTTGCTTCCAGTTTGTATCAGAAAGCAGAGGAAAGAGGGGTAATCTCCTCACTTGGTGTAAAACTATTCTTTATTATCATATTTATAAAGCAATTACAGCAATGGGAAAGTGGTCACATGATATTCCTCATCTATAAAAATAACTCTAATATGTTTACAGCATGTAATGAAGAAACAGCTTCCTTCCATTCACTGACAACAGAGTGATGCAGCAGCCTCTTGCTTTGGTGAACAAACAACAAAACCCAAAAATACAGCTTATTATTTATACAAGAAAGGAGACCTAGATCAAAAAGTGTCATCCTCAATGTCAGTAGCTGGGTTGCAATCTCAGCTCCTCTGATACTGGTGCAGTAAGAATTGCTATTCTTGTCACATTTGTGGTTGCACAGAAATTCTAGAAGACTTGCTAGAATTTACCACAACCACCCTCACACAGCTACTGCAACATTTTCTTGAAAAAAAGCTGTAGAACTACTGGACATATTTTGAAGGAAAGTTTTTTTCTGGTTGAAAAATGCCATTTAATTGAATCCAGTGTTTTTTAAAGGAATAGATTTGATGAATATCTAGCTAAAGAAAACAAAACAAAACTCAAAACAGCAAAAACTTCAATTATCTTATTTAAAGGTTTTGAAAATGAAAAAATACATTAGTTTCAAAATGCATAGCATAATTTTGAAAAAATAAAGATTTTGGTGGCATGACAACAGCTGAACTAGAATCTTCTTTTAATTACCAGTTAGCAAATATGCATATATATTTCTATATACTTTCTTGAGAGAATTAAAGACACAAAGACATAACCCCGAGACAGGTAGAGATAGAAACAGAGGCAGAATGACAGAATTGGAGGGAAAATATTACATGCTGAATATTTTTCCAAGGCAGAACAATCATCTCCCTTTCTGGACAACTCTTGAAGTAATAAATGCTTTTGTGCCCCAAGCATAAGGGCATTACTTGATCTTGAAGGAAATATATTTGAATTGAACTGTTGAGAAGAAATGTTTTCTCAGATATAAAGGAAGTTGACATTGCTTACAACATCCACTTAACATTCACTCTGTGTTTGTCCCTGAAAGTGAAACAGAGCTGGGATAAGTTGGGTGGGTGGCCACAGCAGGCTGAAGGAAGGAGGCTGCCCATGAGCATGGTATAATACAGAAACCACTGATGAGAATCTGAGGAGAGCAGGAATGTGTAGCCACACGGCTTCTTTCCTGAATACATTTCCATGCACCGTAATGACAGTGAAGAATTTGTCTGGTTTGTATTTGCTGCAAGCAGAAATGAAGACTTTGTCCAAAAACTCTTTTTTTTTTTTTTTTGGGAAATCCAGTCTACCAAGCCTGGGTGTTGAGTTTTAGGACAATAAAGAGTGCTGCATCAACAGCCTAAACTGTTAAAATGGCCCTGAATAGCTATGACAAGGACTGGAGTGCTAACCTAAATGTTAGAGTGCGTGTGTATGGAAGGATGGAGAGAATTAGGGTCTGGCTTCTCATTGTAAATAGACAAATCTCAGAGTATTTTCCCGAGGGAGGCATTTGTTAAGTACCTGACTTCTGAGGTAATTGCATCCAATTGTATGTACATTCCAATCACACTTCAGAAATACTCTGTGACAAAGACAATTTATGTGATGACCAGCAATTTCTAGCAGTGGCAGAGAAGTCATCGTCCTCCTAACTTAGCTCTGTTATGAATTTTAATTATTGATTGTGGTCAAGGTTACTGTTCAGAATGTAAGTCCCAGGATTTTGTAGTCAGAGACATTCTGACCCCTCTCCTCGAACCTCTGTTGTTTGCATAGGTAAACTTGTGGAGCCCTAGGCTGACAAACTTTAGGGAAGCATAGCATTCAAAATAGCACAAACCCTAAATGTTTTCCCAGTGAGCTATTTCAGAAAAAATAAAAGAATGTTGTATTAAGAGTCCAAATGAAGATAAAACTCACACATGATCAAATTTAATTGCATCAAGTAAGTTAAGGAAAATCAAATTTAGGTGCCTATTTTCAGAGGCCAATCCCCTATGGCTCCTTTTGTCCTTCAGTTGAGGGACGGTGACACCTCCAGAAGGAGAGAGCCTGCTGAAGGCAGAGTTTAGCTCTTACTGTCTTTTCCAAAAGGTGGGAAACCCAGCAATTAACCTACCATAGTTACATGGAATTAAGCTAGGATGAGGCATCTACTTTTTTTATTTTCCATAGATAATAAAGATGTTCAGAGAAGGCAGCTTTCTAATTGGACCACTAAATTAGATACTAAAAAGAAAGCAGAATGAATATCCAAAACAGGAAGCAATTCAAGCACAACCACTAACATCTGGGAAAAAAACCAAAAAAAAATCCCAAAAAAACCCCAAAAACAAACAAACAAACAAACAAAAAAAACCAAAAAAACCCCCAAAAACCAAAAAAACCCCAAAAAACCCAAAAAAAACCAAAAACCAAAAAAAAAACCCAAAAACCCCCAAAAAAACTCAAAAAAAAAACCACAAAAAAAACAAAAACAAAAAAAACAATAACAACAACAACAAAAAAAAAACAAAAAAACCAAAAAACCCAAAACAAAACAAAAACAAACAACAACAAAGAAAAAACCCACAAAAAAAGCCCCTTGTTCATATTCATTAAATGCGCTAGTTTGGCTTACATCCTCAAAATAATCTAAAACCAACAGGGGATCAAAGAATGATAGATTACTGTCACACTTAGATCTTTGTGAACATCTGGATCACTGTAGTTATTCCAGCAAGTATAATTTGCAGTATCACCATGAAATATGAGTAGGACCTTTCTTAATGTTAAGTGAATAGTCATTGTCAGGATGGGCGTGGGCTCTGCAGCTCCAGCCTCACACTGTGGCATAAAGCAGCTCTGAAGTTGTAGAAAAAGCCATAAAAGCATTGCATAGTGGATGTACAACCTTCCTGTGATGCTGGTGAAAAAGTTCCTAACCCATCACTGTTTTCTGCCTGGTAATTATCTGCTCTTGACTGTTGAGGTCCATCAGGTAGAGCCTGAGTCATTTAACATGTATTTCCACAGGGAATGATGAGGACAAGTTGTTTCTAAAACTCCACACCTTTATTTAATTGTATTCAGCCTTTAGACTCAGCTGTAACTCAAAAGGGGGAAAGAAGCCTAGGTGTCCCAAACAGGACATTTGGTTAAGCCCTTTCTCAAAAAATGGGTTGTTATATTTTAAAAGAATTTGAAGTCACATCACATCCACGAAGATATCCTTATGTGTCACTTGTCCTAGCTAGAGAGCTAAACTCAACTCCTCTGTAGGCTCAAAATTAGTAAAATTCACATATTTTATTTTACAAGGATTGGATCACTAATCAGAAAATTTCAGGCTTTTCTGGGGGTCGAGATTTTTCTATGTTAAGTAAACCATTAATTGCTTTGCATACAGTTTATAGAAATATTTTTCTTCCTTTTCTTCTTATTTTTATTTTGCTTTCCTTATTTATTTTTCTCTTTTCTAAAGAAAGTCTATGAAGCATAACTAAGAGGTAAATATTTTCTTATTATTTTCCAGGTGGCAAAAGTTTTTAAAAATTTAAGAAACACAGTTTCACTCAGCTTAATCTGAAAAGAAGAAAAATCATCGTTGTAAAGTTTTCTTCCCAGGGAGAAATTAGTGGCTTGCAATTCCAGCAAGAAAAATTTTTCCTGTCTTTCTTTCCCTTTACTCAGTTCTACTAAGCGTAGCATTGCCAGCCTTCAGCATATTTGTCAGTAGCTTGAAAGTAGAAGAAAGATTGTCCAGACAAGGTTGAATTGGCAGGAACTGAAGAAGTAATTAACTATTAATCTAAGTACAGAAGGACTTACATTAATTTAAGTGTCTGGTCCAATAAAGAGAAAATGTAGCCTGAACAGGTGAAACTGAAATAAATATGTTTTGAAGCAATAGATAAACAAAGCTTATCTATTATAAAAGAAATGCTCCTGACAAAGGAATAGGACTTCACAGTTTCAGAAAATCCTCCAAAGCCTTTATCTTTAGAAGGAAGTAAACATTGTTAGGGAGGAAATTACAAGAGGAATATGAGAAATCAGCAGAGCATATCACCACTGTGCAAAGCTACATTCCTGACTTCTAAGAGTAAAATCCCTTTGCAGACCCACTGACACTGATAAGCAGACCTCACCAGAGCTTTCATCAAATTTATCCTTAACACACAGAGAGACAGCACTAAATTTTTGAGCACAGGGCTTGGACAGGACTCAAGTGTTCTTGATGTCCCATGAACATAGTAAGTAAATACTGTTAAAATAATATATATAATACTGTAAAAACTGTTATAAGAGTCAAACATTTTTTCCCCCCTATAAGGATGCCTGGGGGCTAGGGATAATTGTATTCCCTAGCAGGATCCATTTGTTGAAGGAACTAAATAACCAGTAAATATCTTCAAAAACTAAATGACTTGACAGCAATCACCATTTCAATTGTACCATCTGCTTTTATCCAGTGCAGGTGAAATGATATGAACTTACAAAAAAACTATACCTTGACTTTTGGAGAAGCAAGATATGTCAGAGAAATGAAGAATTCACCCATCTCTAAATTCAGTCACCTGTGAATTACAAACAAGAGGTGAGCAGTGGACAGTGATAAACAACAGCTACCAAATCCTACTAAATTGGTGGGTATATGGTGCACAGTGTCGCATATCCTGAACTTTCATGGGATTCTTCCAAAGAGCACAAGGCATTAAGGGTAGAGGGGTCTGTCCTCAGATAGATCCAGCCAAGTTGCTGTTCAGCTGTGATCCAGCTCTGGTCCTCAGCAAGGCAAAACAACATCAATATTCCACTAATTTGCTTCTACTGATTTCAGTGCTGCAACCAACTTTCTCTGAGCTGTGCTCCACTTCCTGCTGTTCTTGCGCCCAAAGATTATTTAAATATTTAGTGACTGGTGAAATGAAGAATCAAAAAGCAGGTCGAAGTGAAAGTGGACAATGGAGAAGTTCTTGGTCCAGTGCCTGCCCAAAGGCAGCCCCGAAGTTCAGTATATCCATGGAGTATATTTGCTTTGGTTTAACCATTTCACACATTTTATTATGAGTGGACACGGTCTTACCTTCAGCTGTATACAGTTACTTCAACACTTTATTTTTTACTTTTTTACTTCTGCATTTATTGCCTCATCCATAATGTAAAAGAAATTTGTGGTCAGAGCCCGAATGTGCCCAATCTTACTGGGAATGGCAGTAATTCAGAAATTAAAAGCTAGAACAATAAAATTAATCACATTCATTGATATGAGTAAAACTCCAGTACAAATAATAATGTTGCAGGCTGGGCTGTGTTGTTGAGGTATTCTTAGAAAGAAATAAAATATTCCCAGTGCATCTTACCTGAACAGTAAGAACTGTGCCACAGACCAGCAAAGGCACCACTACCGAGTATGTCCATTCAAAGCTCAGAATTGGTTTGGTTGCAATTCAGTATGCAAAAATTTTCAATTTTCCAAGAAATTTAAAGGCAGAAACATTTTGAGCTGTAGAAAATAATCTTATTTGCAAAAGTCAAAATCTTTTCTGCTTTTGTCTTGAGAAATATATATTATGATTTCAAGGAAAGTGAAGGAGAAAAAAGTGATTTGACAGTGTATCCCACAATATTCCTATTTCCAATTTGTGATGTTTCAATCTGAATGGGTGGACAACCAGATCAGCTGAAAATATTAATTGTGTAATCATGCTTGGAGGGGGGTAATTAGGGGAAATTCTCTACGTGGACTTTGGTAACTATGCTGGGACTGTCTTATTCAATACCTTTGTGAGGGATCAGAGTGTATTCCCGTCAAGTTTCAGATGACATTACTTTAGGGGGAGTATTAGGTGGGCTCTAGAGCTCCTCTGCCATTCAAAAGCATCCAAGACTTGCTGGAGGAGTGAG
The DNA here is from genome assembly GCA_013186435.1 of Turdus rufiventris. Lineage (NCBI taxonomy): Eukaryota > Metazoa > Chordata > Aves > Passeriformes > Turdidae > Turdus > Turdus rufiventris. Next base: position 6,738,259 of record PYHW01010840.1, read on the forward strand.
ATATCATGAATGTAAAGAAGATCCATAAGGATAAATGTAAAGCTTTTTACCTGGGAAGGAAAAACCCCTGCAACAACAGACTGGGCACTGACTGCCTGGGAAGCTGCTGTGCAGGAAAATCTTTGAGTGTCCTGCTGGGCTGGACCAGAGATAGTCATGGGCCCATATGTTTCCCTGAAAGCAAAGGGGTTAAAAGCAACCTGGACTGTAGGCACCAGGGCAGAGCCTGGAGATCCAGAGAAGTAACTATTCTCCTCTGTTCCACGTTTGTTAAGTCATAAACACAGTGCCAAATATGGGGTTGCTCACTATAAGGAAGACACTTAAACTGCAGATGGTTTGGTGGAGGACACCAAGATGATAGGAACAGGAACATTCCTCAGGAGGAACTTGGAAAGCTGGGTTTGTTCAACTTGAAGCAGAGACAGTTTTGGGAGAACCCAACAGCAGCCCCCACTGACCAAGGGGAAGCTCTCTGGGAGCTGTAGCTGAGCTCTTCCCTGCAGTGTACCGAGGGACAAGAGACAGTGTGTAGAAACAGAAGCGGTAGAGGTACAGACTGGAGAAACATTTTGCCCATGAGGACAGATCAGCACTGGTATCAGTAACCCTGAGATGTTTTTAGTCTCCACCCCTGGAGGTTTTAAGGTCTTGGCTATATACGAAGCCATGAGATCTGGTCAGATCTCTTGGGGACCGTGGTCAGAGCAAAAGGTTGTTCTAGAAACCTACTGAGGTCTCTTCCAACATGCATTATATTGTGGTTCTATGATTTTCTAATTTATAATATGAAAGAAAAAGACATGTTTTTTGTCATAAAGAAATGAGACGTCAAAATGCTCCATTTCAGTTAAGAAATGAAACTTTGTTGGTTTTGAAAAATTTAATGTTCTTTTAAATTTCAATCCATATTTCAGCAAAACTAAGCTCCCTGAGGTAGTTTTGATGCTGATGGAGCAGCAATCTTGGACGAAGGATGATCCTTTAGGAAATCTTCAAATGGTTCCTGGAGTAGTTATTTACATCAGCAGAAAGGACCTTAGTTTGCAGTGTTT
>PYHW01010840.1:6759436-6776567 GCA_013186435.1 Turdus rufiventris
TACTTTCAAGCTTTTAAGGCAATTGTAGTAAAATATATCTATATATCCCTGAAAAAATTGCATATGCTACTGTGTGTTTGTGATAATCTGCTGCATCAGTTTGATATTTCAGGAGTTAAAAATGCTACTTTCATTTACCTCAGTAATCTGTTGGTCTGAAAAAAATGATTTTTTTTTTCTTAAAAAAACATCCATCTTTCTGAAATTATATATAAAATAAGTTCAGGTTAAATCACTACAACATAATTTTCTTTCATCTTCGCAGAAAAAAACTTCACTTAACCTGAAGAAAAAAACCAAAAAACATTATCATTGCCTCAAATGAGTCTTGCTGAATCTGGAGAAAAAAATGGCGAAATCTCTGGGAAGAAAATGGCCACTGAGGGAAAAAAAAAATCAGCAAAAGCAAAACATAAGGGTCACAAGAAACAATAGGGTCAATAAAAAACTGTGAAAAACATATGGGCTGGTAGAATGCAAAACCCTTCTGACATTAATATTTGCAAGATGAAATGTGCTCATTTAGATTTGGTGCAAGATCACATTACACTGCTTCTAGTTATGCAAAAAATGTTGAAAGATCCCAGGTGTCTTTACTTCTAGGAATTTGTTTGAAAATAAGAAGCAGAAGAAAAACTTGCATTACTAAAAATAATATTGCAAGAGTGATTAGAAATAAAGACATCAAATAGGTTCTTAAGTCAGTCTACTAATATTTCCAATAGTGCATTATAGAGTAACAGTTTCAATTCTGCTCACCGGGCTTTTTATAACGTGAATTAAAAAAAAAATTAAAAAAAAAGAGAGAGAGATAAAAATAGAGAATAGGAAAAAAGAAAATTCTAAATAAATCTGATATCACTGAGAATTCATCTGAAGCATCCCATTACATTTGTTTTAAGGTAATTGGTTAAGACACATGCCACTCTGCTTTTGTTCTTCATAAGCCTTGGATAGAAAATCTGTGAAAAACTAGCTCAGGTCTGCAGCACAGTACTGGTGCAGGCAGACACGATTGTCATTTATCATTTGATAGTTTATTCAGAAGAGTAGTTTTGCTGTGTACAAACTATATTATTTTCTGAGGAAATTAAAATGCAAGATCTAATTTGGTAAACAGTAAACACACTCCCATCTCTAATAAAGTCAGAGTTAATTTTCTTCTCAGTAGCTGGTATGGTGCTGTGTTTTGGATTTGTGATGGAAGCAATTTTGAAAACTCAGGAATGTTTTAGTCACTGCTCAGCTGTTCTTGTAGAGAACAGCTTTCTGCTCCACATGCCACCCCAGCAAAAAGGAGGCTGAAAATGGACAGGAGGTTGGGAAGGGACACAGCTGGGACTGCTGGTCCAAAGTGAGATTCCGTACCGTAGGGCATCATGGTCAGCTTATGAATCTGGGGAAGAAAGGAGAAAGCGGAGGATGTTCCAAGGGGTGGTGGTTGTCATCCCACCATTATGCAGGATGGAGCCCTGCTTTCCTAGGGATGGCTGAACACCTGTCTGTACATGGAAAGTTGATGAATGAATTCCTTGTTTTTCTTTCCTTGTGCATAAAGCTTTTGCTTTACCTCTGTTTTACCTGTCTTTATCTCAGCTCACAAGTTTAATCTCTTTTACCCTTCCAAATTTCTCCTCAGGAGAGCCTGCATGGCACTTATTTGCAAGCTGGGGTTAAACCACATAGCCTAAAGATCTGGGCTTTGAATCTTTGTTTGTTTTCCTACATTGTTTTTTATATATTTTCATTAGGCATTTTCTTGCTTTTCTGTTTCACAGTTACATCTGATATATTGATATTTCTGTGGGAGACTTACACTGTACATTTTAATTGTTTTCAACCAGTGGCAGATCCTCTCCAGAATCATGTAGCATTTACTGTTCCTGACATCTCTTCCTCACTCTTCATCCTAGAAAAGCCACAGTCTTGAATTCATGCTATTGTCTTTAAAAGCCTAGAATGTGCTGTCTAGTATTAGTATTTGGATAAGTGCTTCTAAAGCTGTTTTGTTAATTATTTGTACTGAAACCCGTCATGACTAAATAAATTCAGTGGGAATGAGTTTGTAGATGATGCAACCATGGTTGGCAAAAGAAGACTGTATATTTAAATGAATTTTATTTTTTCACTGTTCTGTTCATTTTTTTCCCTTTGTTAGATGCTTTTATCTATCAGAAAGAGGGAAGCACATGAGATATCTTCTTACTGCACTAGATAAATATGAATATTACGCCAGTAGAAGATCTCTGCTCCCACAAGTTCTCATTTCATTTTCTAATTGTTCTATACACAAAGGTAGTCAGGAAATAATATATTTCTTTCGCTACTGAGCTGCTAATTACAAAGTCTTTTTTTATCATCCAATTCAAAGACTTCAGGAAAGAGGGCAATATTTCTAGAGAATATTTCTTACATACTTGGTGTGTATATGCATAGTTTGAACACACACATTGAAAACTGTCTGAATGACCAGGCTCAGAGGATGGTTAAAAACCTAGCTAGAGGCCAGAAACTATTGGTGTATCTCTACTGAGTCCAGTCCTGTTTAATACCTTCATTAATGATTTGTGTGATGGGGCAGAGGGTACCCTCAACAACTTTGCAGATGACACACGACCAGGAGGAGTGGTTGATACCTCAGAGGGACCTCAACAGGCTGGAGAAATGGGATGACAGGATCCACCTGAAGTTCAAAAAGGAGGAATGCATGAAGACGAACAACCCCAGGCATCAACATATGCTGCCACCCGGTTGGGAATAACTTTGGCAGAAAATGCCTGAGTTTTCTTGTAGACACTGATTTGAACATGAACCAACATCGAGCCCCTGCTGCAAATAAGGTCAGTGATGCCCTGGGCAGACACTAGTCAAAGCTTAGTCAGCACGTAGAGGGAAGTGATCCTTCTCCTCTGCACAGCACTTGCAGGCCACAGCTGCAGGACTGTGTCCAGCTCCGAGCTCCTCAGTGCCAGAGACATGGATAGACTGAGAGAATAGAAGGGCCATGAATATGATGAAAAAGGTTTCTGTCTATAAGGAAGGACTGGAAGAATTGGGCCTGTTAAGCCTAGAGAAAAGAAGGCTCATGGAGGATGTTATCAGTGTACATAAACTCTTGAAAGAAGGGTTCAAAATGCTTGGAGACAGACTCTTTTCCATGATGCTCAGTGACAGGACCAGAGGCAATGGGCATAAACTGAAACATAGGAGGTTTTATCTGACCATTAGGAACACTTTTTTACTGGAAGAAAAATGGAGCACTAGAACAGGTTACTCAGTGTAGTGAGATATTCAAAATTCACTTGGACATGGCTACTCCTCTCTTCCACAGCAGGGGGCTGGACCAGATGGTCAAGCGCCTCTGGTCTGGCTAGTTCAGAAAAATATTATCTTTACTAATTAACTCAAAGAAGTCTGTTTGAACAACCAGTTGATCCATTTAACTGATGTAGTCTCCAATTCACTGATGTAGATGACTTCAAGCTGTGTCACAAACTCTGTCATGCCTGAAAATTAGGGTTTAAGATTGAAATTATTTTTCCATTAAAAGCTAGTAAGTAGCAACTTTATTTGTGGGGTCAATTTTTATAACCATATACAACCCCACTGAAATTTCCACGGCATTTCACAGAATCATAATAGCCAAAACACGTCACTTAATTTGCAATTTTGAGATTTAATTTTGGAAAAATAAAATATGCTTAATTAACTACAGCTTTGGAATGTATATGAATACACAGAGCATTCCATATGACAGGGGAACACAGGAAAATCATTCATCTTCTGTTTGTGTGATAGATTGGCAAGAAAAATTACTCATTTAATCCCTTTTTGGGTTTCTAAAATCTGTCTGTTTTCAACATTTTTTTCACCTCCTTCTGCTAGGTAAAAATACTTAAATAGTCATAAAAATATCCTTTTTAAAGTCAATAGAACACAGTGAATACAAAAAGTCAGTTCCTTTAGAAATTTCTTGGTTTAGCCCATATCTGCACAATAATTTGGGTCTGTGTTTGAAAGAGTGGGATACATGTCCCTGAGAAGTTTTTTGTGTATTAGACTTTTCTATCCTCAAGTCTTTATAAACTGCTTTCATTATCCACTATGTATATTTGATAAACATCAAGTCAGTAGTCTTTAGAGATTTCAAATCATTATTACTCTCCTATTAGTCATGTCATGTTTTCCATAATGCCTACAGAGCAGAAAAGACTTTGATTTAATGTTTTATTCAAAGGACAAATCCTTTAGTGATATAAGAATCCCTAATGCAGGACAGATATTAGTTGATGTAAAATAGACAGTTTATTGCAGCCTGGGTTCTAAAATTACTTTGACCCTTTCAACCTGGAGGTGAAAGAGTTTTCTATTGGTGACCAGTTACAAAACTATTAGTACTAATAGTGCTTTTGACATCTTTTCTTACTCTGAATAGTGATTACATACCCACGCAACTGCTTTGTCATCTACACTCTGTTGGTTCTACAAACAATTTATTCCCTTTTGCTCTCTCATTGAGATATAAATAAATAAATAAACAAATAAATAAATAAATAAATAAATAAAGTTAATTTTTCTTTCCAATATTTTTCATAATCGTATCATGGTTACCCTACTTCATTACATTTGTGTAAAGAGTACAAGCTACAGAGCCAGCAAATACAGAACTCAGTAAGAAGGAGAGAAATGAAGCAGCCTTAGATGTAGTTGTCATTATTTTGTCTGCAACTGTGAGATTTCTAAACTCTGAGACATTGGTGTCCACTTTAATGGGAGCAGTGTTGGCTCTAAGTAAAAGAGTTTTTAAATATTATCCCAAGTACTCTGTTCTATTCCATGAAACTATTCAGAAAAGTTCTGTGGCTGCTAGTGATGTTTTAAACCTTTTTTTTTTTGTCTCAGATCTGACTGCCAAAGCACATGTCTAACTTTGGTAAGACAATTCTTGACTCTGGTTTTAGTGCAATAGTTTGCTTTGTGAAAGAGGACCAAACAATTTCCACACTGGATTCACAATTCTTGATAGCTTGAAATGTCCCCATGCCAGAACTGTATCAATGGAGAACTGGAAATTTATGAAAAGTCAAAGTATAGTTTTATTACAGGAGTGGTAAAATGTCCCATTTCTTTGAGTAGAAGAAAAACTAGTGTGATTACTAATTTGGTCCATCCCATGACCAGCCCAGCAACAACTAAAAACAAGTTCTTGGAATTCTAATTTGAACAGTGAGACACTATCCAACACCTACCATGTTCTTATCCACAAGAAAAATTGCCTTAGATAAATGACACTTTCAACAGAGTGCACAGCTACCACTGTCAAGATAGTGCAAATAAGCAGTTCATAATACATGTACAGTTTCATTAGCTATTTAAAGGAACTGAATCTAAATAACTATATTTTAGTGTAGCTAACACACACAGATGACAACCGTAACATCTGTGTTAACCTTGACTAGCCAATTTTTATCACAAATTCCATATCAACCATTTCTCCATCTCCCAGTTCTGACATGCTCCTGCATCAACCCCAGCTGCAGCTTCCTTGCTATTAATTCAGACACCAGAGGCAGCATGAGATGATAAACTACAAGTTGCTACTACAAACTGCTACATATCTCACAGATCAGAAAACTCAGTAAACACCTGAAAAACACATAAAAAAGTCTGTGATATACAGCTAGCCATTAAAGATTTGCTTGATATACCAAGCTTATCTGAGTAAAGAAAACTGCACCACCAAACTGTTTTCCAGATTGTATCTTTGAATGACCTCAGAAAGAAATATATGGAAACCTAATAGAACAAGCAAAACATGTCACTAATAGTAAACTGTTAGTAATCACCACAACCTAAAGCAAAAGCTAAAATTAGTAAAGAAATTATATTCATGCCTTGAAATACATTTTCAGGATTCCTCTACTGTTTTCCAAATGGCAGCCCTCCAGAGTAAAATGGAATCCCTTCAGGGATGCCTATATGTGTGAAGCTGACCAACTATGATACACTGAAGTGAGCTCAAACAGACCCGTGATAAAGCATAAAACAAATAACTAGGCCTAAGTTGGTATTTTTTTCACAAGGCAACTACTTACCAAGATCTCACAATCCAGATTTTTAAGGGACAACTTCAAAGCTCCTTTCCAACTGCACAAATCTGTCCAGTACCCTCAGTCATGGACTCAGGATATAGGAACTTCTCTACTTGTCTCAACCCAGCAGCAATGCAAGCAGAGCCAGTTTATGGCTGCTTCTCTCTTGTATATAAACTTAACATGTCTTTAATCTGTTTCACTGTCATCCCCTGCCTTACAACTGCCTATCATCCCTTCTACTCAAATGTTCTGTAGAAAAGCAGCATATTACACTTGGAGCGACTATCCTAATTGTTTATGTCCATTCAAAAGTCACTGCTTCTATTTCAAAGCAGGCTACAAACATATGAACCTAGGAAGCTACCTGTTTTTTATTTCCAATTGTATAAATTGATCTAATACAGGATCTGTTTAACCTGTCTCCTCATACCCTCATAAATATGAATCACATTGAACACTGACTCTGAATGGTATTATGTGTTTTAAAGGTAGTTATTGTCTGAATAGATTTTGGCCCATAAATATAATTGTCTTTTTTGTCGTACCATTAACTGTATTGCTGAAGAAACTACAAACTTCTTGGGAATTTCATACCTCCTCAAAAATAGTCTTAATACATACATTTTAACAGAGAAGTATGACAAGAATAAACCCCAATGTCCAAGTGCTTCAGTCTTCTGTCCTTTTGCTATGCTTCTGCTGATATGTGTCCTCCCTTAAATTTATAAAATACTTTTTTCTTTAATGTCAATACTTCTGTAGTTATTCTGGGGCTGAGGATTGAATAAAACCATAATCAAGCTGTGAAGTAAAATGCTGGCCACATTAATAATAAATATAGATTAAAAGCCAAACAAACAAAACCAAAAAAACCAACAACAAATTACTTTTATGATGGAGAAAATAGAAAAACCATCATGAATGCACAAAACTAAGAAAAAGAACAAGATAAGCTTCACTATACAAATAATTTCACAGACCTTCACAGCAGTTGAAGTTAGCATTTGATTGGTTTTGTGGTATTTGTGTATGAATTGGTTTTCAGAAAACAGGAACAAACAGACAAAGATTTGGGTTTGTTCCCATAGAGAAGCTGAGAGACAGAATAATTCTGACTAAACTGGTGATTGTAAGAAATCTTGTATTCATTCCTAAAACTCAGTGTGATGTGCTGTTGAACTTAGAAACCTCTGGGAAAGTGGTATTGTAGTGGGTTGACTCTAGATGACAGGCAGCTGTCAAAGCCTGTCTCTCACTCTTCTCCACAGCTGGACAAAGGAAAGTAAACATAACTCAGGGTTCATGAGTTAAGGATAGAGAGAGATCCCTGACCAAATATTATCATGGGCAACTCAAATTAGAAATATTAATTGAATTTATTACTAACAAGGCCAGAGCAGGACAATGAGAAGATAAATAAGACCTCAAAAACACCTTTCCATCACCTCTCTCTCCTTCCCAGCTCTGCCTTCTCCCCAGAGGTGCCAGGAGACAGGGAATGGGCTTTATGGTCAGTTCATCACTCATTGTTTCTCCTGCTGCTCAGGGGGAGGTGTCCTTCCCCTGCTGCACCATGAGGTCTCTCCCACAGGAGACAGTTCTCCATGAACTTCTGCAACATGAATCCATCTCACAAGCACAGATCTCTCAGAACTGCTACAACAGGAGTCCATCCCACAGCAAGAAACCTCCCCAGACTGCTGTAGCGTGGGCCACACTTCCAAGGACCACAGTTCTTCAAGGACAGGCTGCTCTAGCACAGGCTTCTCTCTCCATGGACCTCCCATGAGTTCACAGCCTCCTCTCAGGCATCTACCCACTCTGGTTTCCTCCAGGGCTGCAGGTAGATCTCTCCATCCCTGAGGTCCTCCAGGGGCTGCAGGGGCACAGCTGTTCCACCATCATTTGGACTATTGGCTGCAGAGAAATCTCAGCTCCAGCACCTGAAGCACGTCCTCTTATTCCTTCTCCCCTAGCCTTGGTGTCTGTGGGCCTGTTCCTCTCACATATTCTCCCCCCACTCTTACATATTCTCCCCCTGCAATTACATCTGCACAGTAACTTCTTTTTCTTCCTTCTTCTTAAACATGTTATCACATTGGCATTACCACAATTTCTAATTGGCCCAGCCTTGACCAGACTCACATCTGCCTTTGGAGCCTCCAGAGATTGAATTTGCTAGACACTAAGAAAACTTCTGGCAGATTCCCACAGAAACCACCCTTTTAGCCCTCTGCTACAAAAATTTGGCAATCCAAACCCAATACAAGATTATCACCACATTTCAGCCCTGAATCAGCATTTTCACAAAATTTCTCTTGAGGGAAATATTTCATTTCCTTCTGCCTGGAGCAGTATAAATTGTTATTTCGGGCCCAGTAGCAAACAGAGTTGGGATGAAGTATTGTCAGGAGTGGCTATTTAGATGGTATGTTTAACATCTTCAGTTTTGGAAACATAATATTAAAATTACATTGGAATTATATATGAATGAATTAGTCAGGACAGCAAAAACTTATGTACAAAACCCAATTAGTTTTTTAACTTATCACACAATTGAATATCAAAATAAGATAATGTCATATTTCCCTAACAATATTAGCTATGCTTTAACAATTTAAAGAAGTATTGCAATAAGTGTTCAAGGCATGTGTACAAAATCTGTCCTCCTGATGTCTCCTCAAATCCATTTTTTCCTGTGACTTATACTTCTGGATGTCCATGAACTTTATTTTGTGAAACATCTGTAAGTCTGTGATGGGCATTAGTACTTTGGTATCATGCAGACACAGGTATAAGGACAGTTTGAATTTAAACCACCTCTGTGGAAAAATCCAAGGAGCAAACCTTAAAACAACATTGAAAGAATTAACAGCTTGACCATTAAGACAGTAAAAATTTTTGTTACACCATGAACCCCATCATCAAATTCTCTCTATTGGAAGAAATTAAAAAGCTTGATTTTTCAATTATTTGTTTGATTGAAACATTAAACTCACGCATTTTAAATACAGTGTTTAACCTCTATATCATTTAGAATATCATGTCAGGGTAAAGCTTGAGGTAAACTACAGTTTATGTTTAATAATGTGGGAGTAATTATCTGAAGTGGTGTATGATTTACATAGCACATGTTGTGTTACAAGATGCAATCTGTGTCTCACATTCTTCTTCCCTTAAAATATTTACTATTTCAGTAGTTATCCATATTGAAAATGTTTGCTGCAACTAATTTTAGTACAATTTATATAGTAAGCATAGTTTCTCCCAATAATAATTGTTTTGAACCACTATTTTAAAAATTTTCCTTCTCTATCTTAATGCCCAAAATAATTTAAAACAAGCACTGAGATTTGAAACGAAGGTTCTCAAATACTGTATTGATGAACTTGTACACAATACACATATAGTGAAAATAGGAGGAAAAGGGAAGGGAAAGATATCAGGAGGGGAAGGGAGGGGAAGGAAGAAGAGGGAGTCTTGGGACTGTAGATACAAGTCATGGAAAGGGATTTCTAAACTGCTTTTGAAAACCTCATTATTATTGCATTGAAAGTAAATAAGTCTTCAATTTTTGTTGCTGTTATTGTTTGGGAATTTTTTGGGTCTAGGTTTCTTTTTGGTTTTTTGCTTGTTTGTTTGCTCATTTTGACTTTTATTTCATTACCCATTTTTCACGCATTGGTCGAGTTAAATTTTAGCATGATTTTTAAATTTATTTGTACTTAACACCATAATATAAAATGTTTTTCTACTACATAATTTCCTGCAATTCCAGATATGACTTGAAGCAAAGCTTATAAAAAAAGACACATTTTTTTCATGAACACAATATTTATTTGTTGAATGTTCGGCACAGAGAATTTGTCTATATGTAAAATTTTGGTTCCCATTTTTACATGGCAACCCATATATGCCTGTGAGAATTGTTATACTATTAAAAAATGTTTACATTTTCTTAGAGCACAAAGGGGGGGAAATGGAGAAGTTATGCATGTGCACGTGAACTGCTTTTGAAATTCACAGCTTCTGCTAGATGCTAAAATGAACCTTGAGAGATGAGTCCACAAGAAAATTCTATTTCATGAAAACTACAGATGTTTCAGACTAGAAACCAGATTCTTTCTGACAAAATTAAAAAGTTCGCTCCAGAAGAGTACTTAATGCACTTCAACTGCTAAAGGGTGGTCAGCTGAACTCAGCCAAGCACAGTTAAAGCCAATCCAAACTCAATTCTTATGCAAGGTACATAGCGTAGACGTGACATCTTCAGTGAGAATGTTTGTCTCTACAAACACAACCTTGTTGGGCCACACAACTTGCTGCAGTAAAGAGAGCCTCAAGCTGTCCTATTAGGAAGTTTTCGCCCAGTATTTTTCACACCCATACTAGCAAAAAAAGACATTTGATCTGTTGGGGATTTTTTTCTCTGTTGTATCAAAAAAGGTCCAGACACAACAAAACATGGGCATAACCAAAGGGAACTTCAGTCATTTAGATCACATGATCCTTATATTACCCATCAAGCCTCCTTTTGATTTTCCTGATTAACACATCCACTGATGTTTGTTACAATGCTGTGCTTTTTCATAGGACATGAAACATGATGTTGTTTAGAGCTTTCTCTACAGTGTTGAAAGAGAACTATTTCAGAGGAATAACATCTGGGATCTTTAAATATGCTCCTTACCTTTACTTTTCCTTTTCCCTGTGATCATCCTTCCTTTTTCTAAGCTAAAGTAAGTTTAGTGCTCTTCTTAAAGTGCTAGTTCATGTATTTACTTTTTCGCCAGTCATGTATGCTCTCCATATTGTTGCAGGTGTGGACAAGTATTTCATGTGGTTGAGTGACTTTATGACTACATATATTTATGGTTCAATGTATTATCAAACATAGATTCACATACACAGGGAAGACAAGGAAATATGAGAAGTGATATTTCAATTAATAATTTCCAAAGCAGGTATAGAATCTTAGACTATTGCAACTCTTAATACCATTTGCTATTTTCTGGCTAAAAAAAACTTACAAGATTGTATGTCACAAATATGATATTCAATAAGTGAATGCATTTTTAAACTTTATTTTGGTAAAGAGTTTATAATACAATTAAAGCAAATAATAGAAAGACGTAATCAAATGAAGCTATGGCATGATTTTAATATTAGGTTGTCAAATCTCTTAAAATGTTATTCTATTCTCAGTTCCATATGTTTGAAAAACGCCTGGAAAAATAAAATTATTTGTAGCAGATTATCTACAAAATGGTGATTGACACACTAATAAAATCTATGAAAGGTTTGCATATTCCTTTACCATTGTTTGTTTTATTAAGCCTGAAGCAAATCTAAGATTTGAAAGAGAAATAAATATTCCAGATTTAAAATTAACAGCCATCAGGAGAAAAACTCTAGAGGTTCATTCACCCTTAAAATATAACTTAATGATGTCTAAAAAAAATTTTATTGACAGTAAAAAATCCAGTAGGGTTCTTATAAAAAGGATGTCCCCCGAACAGAGAAGTTATTGGAAATGACAGCAATTAAATCAAGCTCATGAAATATTTAGACTCATTCCGAGGTGAATTTGTTTCAGTGAATACTAGCTATTCGACCAGGTAATGGAAGAAAAAGAAGATTGAAAGAAATGTATGTATACAGAATTTTTTAAATTGGCATTTTCATAAAAAGGGATGGATTTTATTAGAATATATGTTAAACATTTTCTGACAATTCTGACTAACTGGATGCAGAAGAATAAGCAAGAAGAGAATTATTGCAGTTTTACGGATATGTAAGTAGTACGTTGTCATTGCAGACACATAGTTACCAACCAGAAAACACAGTGCATTTTAGTGGAAAAAAAAAAAAAAAAAAAAANAGTGGAAAAAAAAAAAAAAAAAAGAAAAAGAAAAAAAATCACAAACCACTTTAATTACTTGCAAATGCTGTTGATGTCTTTTCTTCTTCATGTGCTTTGCCAAAATGGATGATTTGTAGATAGCAATTTTTATGTATTGCCTTTAACAGCTCTATTATGTTCTGGAAAAAAGATAGCATATTTATCCAGCTTAACAGGCCACTCTGGGAGCAGCGATAACAGAAAAATCCACCTGAAGCAAGCAAGGATTTTGATGTTTTGAAGTCATAAGATGCTAAACAGCTAGAATGGAAGTGAATATTGCAGCTTAAAAAAAGTGTTTTATGAATAAGACTTTCTCATAGAAAATTACATGCTTTTATCCCTACCTAATTAAAATTCCATTTTAGCAAAATAAAGACTTTAATCTAAGGTATTGATAATTGTTCTTTCTGATAGTAATTCAAGGGATAGTGCTCTGCAGTACATTGCAGAGATTTTCTTTATGCCTAAGGTATGTCAAGATGTGCACAATCATGAGAATTGGTTAATCAATTAAAATATTGAATAATTCTCTCTACAAATGAAACAAAAGCTACAACAACAACAAAAAAAGCCCAAACAACAAAAAATTTAAACCTAAGGAGCTAAGCCACAACCTTTTGTATTTCTGCTTGAGAAAGCTTCAAGCTGTGATTGCAGCTTCTAGAACATTTTCTGTATAAACTTAAGTTTTACTTTCAAAGGATCCTCTTCATCCAAATGTTGTTTAGAGACATAATCTTGTGGTATCCTCTTTGGTTGATTACCAGCACTATTATTAGCAAAGAAATCTTATAGCAGTTAAGATCATGGCCCCCAAATTAATCTAGTTTTATGTTTCTTAGCATCTGTTTACATGAAAGCCCTTTATGCAAGCAGGTAGAAATGGATGTAGGGCAATAGTACAGTCAATTGCACTCACTGTGATGGTACCTGCATTGTGATCAGTCTGTCCTCCAGAAATGGCAGCCATAGCTTTAGAAAAAAAAACTCTCAGTCTTTCATGATTTGCCCCATCACTAGCAGTTACTGCTGTGATTGTTCAGTTTTATACATGTGCGCTTTCTTAGGCATTTCTGTGTGAAAACATCCTGTTTCTGGTTGATGGTAAAGGATTTTAAAATTCAATATTTACAAGCAAATTAGAGGCAGTGACAAACTTTCTTTTTACACTCCCTGCAAGAATAGCTGGGAGAGAAACTGTTACTCCTTCCTACTTGGTTGGGTGGCATCTTCAACGTCTCAATGATTCCTGCAGCAATCACATCTGTAGGGTTGCAGAGGTTTGAGGGCTGGAACAGGCCAGTCAGTCTCATCTCTTTGCCTGGGAAGATCATGAAGCAGATCCTCCTGGAAGCTATGCTAAGGCACATGGAAACGTCTGGAACTAGATTATCCTGAAAGTCCCTTCCAACCCAAACCATTCTGTCATTCCATGATTCTATGATACATTCATGTAAGACAAAGTAAAATAAAAAAAAAGGTAATCACCTTAAATGACTGTGCTTTTTTGATGAAAAGAGTAAATGTTTGTCAAATAAAGTATCTGTAGAATGAAATAAAACATTTATTGTGTACATATGTGTTCTGAGTTGACATACAGATAACCAAGGGCAACCATCAAACCACAGCCAAAATGCAAAGAACAGATTTATTTCATTGCCTCACTAAGAGCACACAGGCTCCATTTGGCTCAGTTCATTCTAGCTGAGAGCAAGGGCAGGGGCTCACCTGCCTCACTGTAACAAAATGCGTCTGAGAGTGTGTTATCTCTTCAGAGGAATTCTACTTCTTAAAACAGGCAAAGGATGAACAACACTAGGCATAATAAAAGCAGTTTTCTCCCACTGACGTTTTTACCATTCCCAGCTGCAATGTCAGTTTGAAACTATTCCCTCCTCCCCACCAAATCTCCACATTTTAACCCTTTCCTCCCAACTATATAAAATTGCTGGAAAAATCTCTAAATCAGATACATTCGATGAATAAGAGCATTCAATGGTTGTAACTTTCCATGACATCTAAAATTTTATTTTTGTATAGTGAAGTGTATTTCCTAACTACCTTATAACAGCAGGAGAAGCAGTGACAACAGATATGAAAAAGGCTGATATGCTCAATAGCACTTTTGCCTCAGTTTTCAATGATAATCACTCTTCTCACGTCTCTTTAGCCCCTGAATCTTAAGTCAGGGAATTGGGAGTGAAGTCCTTTCCATCATAAGTGAAGATCAAGTTAGACACCACATAAGAAATACATGTCTGTCCATGGAACCTGAGATGATATATCCCATGGTCCTAAAGGAACTGACTGATTCAGTTGCCAAACCACTCTCCATCATATCTCAAAAGTAGTGGTAGTCTCTATGATTAGAAAAATTGAAACACCATGTCTATTTTTAGAAAGGAAAATAGGATGAACACGGGGAACTACTGACCTGTCTCACCTCTGTAAGATCATGGAACAGGTCATCCTGGAAGAAAAGTTGAAACATACAAGAGTCAGAGACATAGAGATAGCCACATATATTGTATACCTATGCTTCTGACTGGCTTTTGATTTGTCCCCCACAACATTCTTACCCCTAAATTGGAGAGATATAAGTTTGAAAAGTGGGCTGCTAGTTGGATAACACCTTGCATGGCTGCATCTAAAGAGTTAGAGTTGATGGGTCAATGTCAAAATGGCAACCAGGGATTGAAAACACCAACATGCAGATCTGCTAACTGTAGCTATAAATTATTTTCAGTCCAAACTACTATCTATCAATTAGATGATAACTTTCATTAAAATTTGTCTCTGGCTTTCCTACAAGAATTCTGTATGTCCATGTCGATTAGTGTGACCACAGTGCAGAAGAAAAAGTTTAATCTTTGTATATCAGCATGGTTTTCTGTTATAAGATAGCACTCTACACGTTGCTTATTTATTAGCATCATAGATCTCTGTGCTTATTCTTCCTTTTCTCTTGCAGACACTATTCATCCCAATGACTTCAATAACCCTTTCTACCTTGGGCTCATTACTTTGTTTTCTAGGACAGTCCTTCTCCCCCTAGTGCAACTTAAATTGAAAAGATATTTCTATCTGCTAAATTAGGTGCCTGACATGTCTTTACTTGCTATATCTGAACTGCAAGTTACTACGCTCTGCATGACTTATAGACAAATCAAAGTCCCAGAAGCAAAACTGGTCACAGATACAGGTAACAACATTTTTGGCAAAAAAGTCACTGTTATACAAATCAAAACTTTCTAGAGAAACTGATGCAAACAAATGCTGCATCTAACAAAGTGTTATGACATAGAGTTTCTCCTTCAACTGAATTTTGTTGTCCGCTGTGGTAAGTGTAACCTTGCTAGAGTTCTAGACCTAAAGAAGAGACAAGAAATCTCAAATAATACATGCCATGTAAGTAGGTAACTGAACTCATACTTAGGTATGGGAAAAAGAGTCCTTTACAGAGCATTGTGAGAGGGCTCTAAATAAAGGTTTCCAAAACTTGTTGGAAGGACAAACTGTAAAAGCAGCTAGACAGTAGTTGTGCCATATTGCTTTGAGTTACATTAAGCACAATATTTCAGTGTTATTTTCCTCACTTGATGTATGTTTATTTATTTACGGTCTGCCGTCCTGTTATCTCTTTGGGAGACAGACATTAATTTTTATTAGCAAAAGATGTTCCAGTACTAATATTGCATAACTCATAGCACTTGATGAGTGAGGAAGAAGGAAGAAAAAGGAGGAATTTCAGGGATGCTTAAGGAACAACACGTGACCTCTATAGCTTAATACATTATTCCAAATACAAAAGTTGCTATCTCTTTTTAGAACTTAAATTTATGAATAAGATAGAGCATTTTTCACAGATTCAATTTTAGAAATGAAAGTTTCAAAAGACAGAAAGGTTTAGAAAAAAGCTGTCTCTGATTAATAAAGGTGATAGAAGTTATTGTGAAAAAAAACCCAATGTGGACTATGCAGTGAATGACCATTCCAATTTTCATCCACAAGCAGACCAAATCACTTCAATATTTTTTCCCTTAGAATATCATCTAGCTCAAAGAGGAAAAAGGCTATTAAAGTGCTAAATTACAATGTCTTGGTATGATATGTAGCAATTAATAACTTAGACTTAAAAAAATGTTGCCAAAAAAAAAAAAAAAAGAAAAGAAAGGCCCAGTGACCTAGATATTGAAGATCAACTAGAGTCAAGACTGAATATTTTATAATAGAAAGAATAGGAATTGCTATGACAATAGTCAGTTCTATTTTAAAACTCCAAGATCATAGCAATTTATGAATATTCATAATACCGTTTTTGCTTCTACTCTGGGGAAATCTTTCCTGAGCTCAAAATACAGAATAAAACCGATAATAAAGAAAGGCAGTGAGGGGAGTAGAGAAAAGAAAGAGAAAAAAATGGCCAAAATAATACATTTAAGTAGTGAGAGAGAGGTTGAAGCATTCAGACCTATCTGGGGAAGGATGTAAACAACCTGAAAGTATTCAGTAATTAGAAAGAATATCTGCAAAAGTAAGGAGAATGAATTTGAGAACAATTTCAGAATAGATTTACTGACCAAATGAACCAGAACAATGAGACTAAAAATAAACAGAATGGGAGAAATATGGGAAAGAGTGTCTCTGTTTCCTACATATAGGTATAAATACAAATACATAAATACATAAATAAGTATTGCTTATACATACAAAACTACAATTTTTTAAATTAAATTTTAATCCTAAATGAAAACTGAAATCCTTCCCTACCAGATTTACTGAATTCAAATTTTACATTCAGGAAATATTTTTAATGTGGTCTTATTGTATTATTTCCAAAATGAAACATTTCACTCAGCTCCTTGAGTCTGTCATGGTTTAAGCCCAGTCAGCAGCCAAGCCCCACGAGTTGCTCACTCTCTCCCTGCCCAGTGGGACCAAGGAAAGAATCAGAAGGGTAAAAGCCAGAAAACTCGTGGGTTGAGATACAGACGGTTTAATAGGGACTTCTAACTTCCTTCCAGGGAAGCCCTGCTCAGCAAGACCAAAAACACCTCTATACTAGCCCTGTGATTAGCATGAATCCAAAACACAGCCCAATACTAACAATTATGAAAAAAAATAACTCTAC
>PYHW01010840.1:6776617-6791852 GCA_013186435.1 Turdus rufiventris
AATAGGGAAAGCAAAAGCCACACACAGAGCAAAGCAAAACAAGGAATTAAATCACTGCTTCCCATGGGCAGGCAGGAGTTCAGACATCTCCAGGACAGAAGGAACCCATCACATGTGATGGTGGCTTGGGAAGAGAAACACTATCACTCCAAATACTGCCCCCTTCCTCCTTTTCTCCCCCACTTTATGTACTGAGCAGGATGCCACATGGTCTGGAATATCCCTCTGGTCAGCTGGGGTCACCCACCCTGGTTGCATCTCCTCCCAGCCTCCCATGCACTTCTAACTTCCTTCCAGGGAAGCCCTGCTCAGTAATACCAAAAACACCTCTATACTAGCCCTGTGATTAGCATGAATCCAAAACACAGCCCAATACTAACAATTATGAAAAAAAATAACTCTACTCCACCTGAAACCAACACAGAGTCCAGCCTCTTTTCCTTTCTGTCTATAAAACATAAGGGTCATATTCAGTGCCTACAGAACTGAGAGTATGAGTATCTATGGCCAGTATTTGTCAAGTTGCTAACTATGGGATATGTGTGAAGAGCATGGGGGACGTCCACTTGGGCATCTGCATGGGCTGAGGTCTGGAGATCCTTTACTTTCGCCAGGGAAAACTTAGCAGGAAGAAGGTGGTTTATGCATCAAGGTCTACCACAGGTAGTGCAGGGCATAAGCTGTCAATGCGCAAATCTGTGTTGATGTGTAGCTCAACCAGACTGGAAGCAGCAATCACACCGGGTAGCCTGGAGGAAAGAAAACATCAATTAGTTCAGTTGCAGTGCCATGCTGAGATCTCAGAACCAGGAGCACAGAACCAGGTTGATTACCAGTATTTTCAGTAGTATCTTAGAGTCTTCAGTATTATTTCATTGTGTGAACAAGCCTTAAGAGGCATGAGAGCAATGGAAAGAAAAACAACAAAATAGTGGGGTTTAGAGTCATCTATATGCCTGCTTTCCAGAACAGTTTGCAACAGAAAGCATGTAAATTTGAAGGTGAGGTGGTATAATACTCCTAAATTCTTGCAATTTCTTTATGGAAAGTCTCTGTTAGAAGCCATATTTAAGTAGGAGTCTAAATGGAGTTGTTATTTCCAATAGCAGGGATCATGAAGAACTTCGTGTAACCTACTGCAGATGAAGATTGACTTGCCATTTTTAAAAAGGTCTCTAGATGTAAGAACTACTCTGAATAAGCTGTCTGGCTCTCTGAAGTAGAATTAAGGAAACTAAATTAAAAATCTGGCAGGCAATAACTATCATAGCACTTCATTATTTGGAGAGAATCCTGAAGGAATTAAATACTTGTAAATGTAACTGGGAATTTTTAATTCTGATGGGTATATAATATGTTTAAATTTACTGTAGAGACCAGCTTGACTTGTAGGACTTGTAGTGCCAATCATTGAAATATCTAGTTGTCAAGTATCACGTCGCACTGAGAGCATTTTATTCTCAGACAACAAAAAAAAAAAAAAAAAAAAAAAGGTTGAAACCAATTCCTGAACCAACTCCTGAAATCTGACTCTAGAGATCAGGTGTAAAACACCTGCCAGTGTTCTATCTTCATAGTGTTACTCATGAAATGTACCAAATATTCAGGGACTATGCATTTGCTCAGCTATGATGCTAATAAGGAATAGAATTGTGGCACAAGTGTACAGGAGAGATCAAGAGGAAAAAGCTATATGTTAAAAGCCTGTTCACCAACTCTTCCACGAAATAAGGTCATGTCAGCTACATGGAAGAGAAACATTCAACTATTTCAATAATAAGCAAGACTCATAATTGATAACTGTCATGACCAGCTCATCAAAGAGGGAGTAAGAATACTTCTAGGCACTTCAGTTGCAGACAAGCTTTGTTGCCCAGAACTAAATTCTAGCTTTTTTTTTTCCTAGGAGAAGTTTTTGCAGTTCATTAAATAATGCTTCTGTTCTAATTAGTACCTTTGGTAGTGTGAAGTCAAGACTTTTTTCCTGATTAGGAAGAGTTTTGTAATAATGGCTACTTAAAAAAAGAAACAACCACCTACCCACCCACATGTGAAAAAAAAGGTCTAGATGCACATGAAAGAATCTCTTACAGATAAACAAATATATGCATGGGCAACTGAGTCAGCCATACCGTTACTTGTAAATTCACACCTTAAGTTTGAAATTGATGTTTAATACTGAATAAGTTGCTTTTCTCTAGTTGTTAACATACTGTCCTTTACCCAAATTTTATTTAAGTAACACTTTTGTGTGCTCTGTAACTGTTAAATTGATATTAGTTATTTGGTTAAAAAAATAAAAGAAAAGAAAAAATCTCACAAGTTTATTTAGGAAACAAAAGCAAATGAGCTTGATAATGTGAAATTCAATTTCTGCTATCAAGGTCTTCCTCAAAGAGTCCTTGACATTCTCTTTTTGCAGGGAAAAGAAATAACTACCTATTTTCTTTTTGTGTCTTCTACACATTGACACTCACTCTGCCGTGCTGTGGAAAGGGAGGTAAAACCCTACATTTTTCTCGCAATGAAGTTTAGAATTGAAACAAGCAAGCAGGACATCTCTGCCTCACAAATCAGATTACAGCTGAAAACAACTTAAAAACAGTTGTCTTCATCCTCGGCTTCCTACATCATGAATACATACAGCAACAAGATAGTTCAGGAGGCTCTTACACTCTTTTCAAAAGAGTTAAAGAGTCTGTTCTCCTGCAGGGACATATGGATTCCACTCACCTAGGAATTATTTGAGAAGACAGAAGAAAAGGTGAAAACAGATAATTTTTGAGTTGCAAAAAGTACCTCATCTAATTTTGGAAAACACTTTTCAGGGAATGACTGAAACTCTTTATTTTTCAAAACTTAATGTGATGGTTTTACATAATACCTTTAAGTGTTATTTTGCCATCAGTAAACATGTCTTTAGATTTCTGCCACAAGTGACCTTTTATCTCCTAGGTTTCCTAAATGCAAATCTAACTGCAGTGACATTCATTGTCTAGAAGAATTCAGACAGCTTCAGTGAAATGAATCTGAAGAAAGAAAACACTAACTGGGTTTTCCAGCTGTATGGAAAATGGGTCATACAATTTCTAGCTTTTCACCAACTAAGGAGTGACTTGAATAGAAAATGAAAAGGTGATGACAATGTGGCAGTAATGACTTAAAAAGCTTCAGAAGTCTTTCAGATTTATTTTTTCTTTCATGAACATTATGGTGTACAATTCCTAAAACCCTATTTGTCTTAAACTAAAAGGAAAGATTTTCTTGCAAGTCAGGGGATGAGCAGTTTTTTCCTTTTTCGTTTCTTTTTTATTAATTCCATGATCCATAAGACAAATAAAGACAGTTTTCTCATTTCCTCTGCAAAGATAAAACTGAGATAGTGTCCCCCAAGGCATGTCAAGGAAATAGAGACAGGAATTTAGGCCAAAGTATTGTCAGGTTACAAAGCAAGATAGCAGTCAATGTATGATTATCTTTTGGTTAAAATTGTCTGCTGACCTGGATACTGTCAAATGGGTTTTGATATTTGAAGGTGACTCACAATTATTATGGTGTAGTTTATGTTCATTATTTCAGCTTGTAGTCTTTGCTGTTGCACAAGTCTGAAAATGAAACAACGAATAAGAGATTTTTGGTGTCATGAGGAGAATGTTTAACAATTATATGACCTTCATGCAGTAATAAAAGGGTAAAAGTCAATCACTACAACCAGTTTGATAGCATAGTGCGCAAGAGTTCGGGATATAAGAAAAGAATTCTAGAATTATGGAAATATTGACCTCTGCAGGTAATTTAACCCAGCTGTCAATTCAGAGATAAACTCCTACACTGAGTCTGGCTGCTGTGAAGCTACCATCATCAAAGTGTCCCGTACCATGCCATGTTTTATATTTGTGCATTTGCTAGAGCAGCATTGATAAGACATCATGTTTTGCTGCTTGCTCAGCATCAAGGCTTCCTCTCCACATCAGAGGCCAGTTGGCTGGAAGTGTGTGAGCCTGGGAGGGGACACTTTTTGACATTTGTCTTCAAAAGTAGTCATTACAAATACTGAGTCCCTGCTCCCCAGGAAGCGTCTGCTTGCCAATAGGAATTGGTGGATAAATTCCTTTTCATAGTCTGTCTTCATTCACAGGTTTTTCTTTTATTAAATCACATTTATCACAAATCATGAGTTGTCTACTTTAATTTCTCCCCTTTTCCTGTTGAGAAGGTATAGGGAGAGAACAACTAAGAGGGGGTCTGGCAGCCTGTCAAAGTCAGCCTGCCACAGCTGCCACCAGCACTAGTCAAATCAGCCCTGACTTTGCCAGCCAAACCATGAAGACCTCACAGGATAGAACTTTTTTTCATTTGAACATAGTAGTTTTTTTAACATAACGTTTGGAGTGGACACATCGTTCTCTCATGTAGACATTGAATTAATGAAGTGAAAAAGGACAGCTGATATATAGGTGTAATTCAGAGCAAAATTTAAACTATTCATGAAGGGAGATACACAAGTGAAAATCTACAGTATCAAAATGCCCCCGGAGGAAGAGTCCAGGCCTTGATTAATTTTTGAAGCAAATAAACCAGACTCTGAAAGAAGCATCTTCTTCCCCTCTTCTTAACCTATCTTTCAATAATATTTGACATAAATGTTTGGGTGTTTTCTTGTTTTTCAGGTGTTACTGAATCTTCTCCACTCTGAACTAACACTGTTGAGGTAGAGAGATATTTTTTCATTGACTTTCTCAAGGTTAATGGTAGTCTTATCAAAATAGAAATTCTGGTTTCTGTGGTCAAATACGCATTTACAAAGGTAAAACTAGAGTGTCAAGAGATGAAGTGACTGTGCACTACTTCTTGTTTGTTAGTCTGTGCTTCACTTGGCAGTGGTATGTGTCTGACTGCCTACAATTATTCAAATACATGTCGAACACGGGAGTCTTGAGCAGGAACCACGAGAAGAATGAACTTTATCAAAAGGCTTCACTGCAGCTTCGGATTACTACACCTGTGCTCTCTCTGCAGAAGCTTTCTTGTCTCACAAACACTGACATATCTGTTGGAAGTAATTGCTCCCCTGAGCTTGTCAACAGCTTCTAGAAACAAGCTCTAGGGATACAATCCTCCTGGTGCCTCTGAAATAAACTGTTTCTCCTGAGTTTCTTTCTCTTAAAGAGATCAGGAGTTTTCAAAAAAGGGTTTTTCCTTTAAATTGAAAGTCTTTGTTCTGTCTGCACTTTAGGTAAGGGAATGCGTTGGCAATCTATAAAAACATGTCTGCCAGCACGAGCTGCCACAGCTGCATCATGAGCTCATCTGGCACAGCACGTTTGTGAGGCTTAGGACACAGCACGGTTCTAGTCTTGTTTAGTGTACTCTGTTAATTGTCATGTAGCTTTCATAATTAGAGAAGATCTGGAGCTATTTTCAGTGTTTCATGTGTGCAGAAAGCACTGCTTCTGGAGCACACCTGAAAATCCACCTACTCTTACATTTCAGAATATAAATCTGATCAACTGATATCAGCTAGAGCTCAGCTTAGTCGATCTCCCTTTTTACTTTGTTTAAAAGGTGTCTTGACTCAAGAGATATATCAAAGGCAAGGAAATCTCATGTAAAGACAAAGGAATGTAGTCCTGCAGGTCACAGCATAAGGGAGACCCACAGTCCCATGTAATCATTAACTTTCTGTGTCAGTAGCAGTAAGTACTCCGTGTCCACTGACACAGGGAATGTGAACCTTCAGGTGTTCTGCATGGCAAAAGGATGTGCTGATACTACTAAGTCACACAGCAGGTATGATCATTTTATAGAAAGGAGAATGTGTTTGAGCTAACAGAAGTCAAGGAACTAGTTGTATTTTTATAATTTTTCCTGACCCTGATGTCCAATAAATAACCTTTACTGAAGGGAATTTCCTGCTTAGGACTCAGTGAACAGGGTCTGTTAGTTTTGTTGAATTAAACCATAAAGGTTTTAGTCATACACTATTTTCTGAGATGGCGTTGATCCTACAAAATTAATTTCACTTCATACCATACAGCCACCATTTGTATTCCCAGAATTTAAAGTCTAATGTTCACAGCAAGTAAGTGGAAAAAACATTTTGAAACATGCTCCTACTTTTCATTATTTTGCTATCAGATGTCTGACACTGTTTAAATAGGACATGTCTATGGTTAGACAAACATGTCCATTTTTAGTTACATCAAACTTTTATTTAATTCATTAACTTCATTATTGCACCTTCTCTCGCCTAGAAAAATATATGGACAAGCAATAAGTAAAGGATCTGAAAAGACTTTTAGTAGTTCTTTTCTTTTAAAGCCTGCACTATTTCTAAGTCATTTACCAGTACCTTTATTTTCTGATATGATATTATTAGTAATTCATCCTCTCTGAAAGAAGTGATATGCATCTTAAAATTTCTTCTCACACTGACTGTATTAGCAGTTATATAGTATTGTCATATGTCATAGAACAACCATGTGTTTACTGAACAATGACACGAATCTACTTTCTCAAAAGTAAGAATGCCATTAAAAAACACAAACAAAATGCAAATAAACAGGGAAATATATAAACAATTATGAGTATTTTCTATATTTTGTATGAATAGAAGATTTCCAAAAGGTTCTACTACACTAACTTTAGTGGTTTCGCAAACTTGGTATCCTAATGTCAAACTTTCATCACATTAAAAATTCAGGAAGTGAGTAGATGCATTCTCACATCTACCATACCCGCTGGGTACTACAGTGCATTGATGATAGCACAGTTTACTGCTAGAAAGGTTTCTTCCCTCTCTTCATAACACAATGTGAAATCTTTTTTCTAATTAACACGTTGAATAATATGACAGTATAGGTCTCTTTATGATATGAATGGGAAATATTTCCATGACACCCTAACTGCAGCTAAAGATCTTCAGTCTGAGAGAAAAAGAAAATAGTGTAATGCTGTAGGTTTATTCAGAACAATAAGAGGCCTATTGACTCTCTTAAAATGCAGAAAAAATATTGGTCTGTAAATTCCAGAGAATCCTTTAGCTGAACTTGGCCTTGCACAGCACTCGCTCCCATTTAGGTTCCTATAGGTTTGGCAGAAAACGCTCTTCTCTTCCCAGGTTCCTTAAAGATGTTTGGTGTATTTATTCCCTCAAAGGTGTGTGCACCCCTCTAACATTTACATTTTACTGGGAAAGCTATTTTGGTATCTCAGCTGCATCCTCTGTTCACCTCCTCCTGGCAAGATGGGGCAGAATTCAAGATGAAGAATATATTTATTAAGCTTCACCTAAGCTCAGGGCTCCAATCAGACACCTATAATGACTGGCTAACCTGCAAGTCAATGCACGAGACTGCCTTGTCCTCAGGGAAAAACTTGGTACCTCTTTAGTTAAATGGTCTGGAAACAAGCCCCTTGTTCTGTTATCAGAAGCATAGTTCTGCAGGTGGCCCTAAAACATAAAACTTACATAGCCTTGAGTCCCCCAGAACTTTGTTGGGAGCTCTCCTTTAGCAGTTTCCCCAAATTTCTGCCTATTGGGATTAAAAAAAAAAAATAAAATTTAAACACCTCATCCTCTGGGAAAAATCTATCAATTTTATTTTTTTTCTGGTGTTTAACCTCTATTTTCAAAAGAGGCACAGCTTTGCTCTTTTCTCTCCCTCCACTTCCTCTGTCTTTCAAACCTGATTTTTAGATATCTGTGCAGCTGTCCTTGCTGGTCTTCCCTTGGCCTCAATGCATTGGGCACTTACAGGTTATTATATTTGGGTCACTCCTACTCAGACTGATATTCAGCTACCTTAGTCAAACATGGGCTATTTAATTAATTCCCTTATCCCAGCTGGAACCTCACTACTTTATACTGAATAATAAACATGCTGAGACTGACTTGGTGTCTGGTATAATACCAGCTCTTTGAAAAGACCACACATGATTCACTTTCCACAAAATGAGAGCTGTGGTAGAAAACCACATCTGATACATTTAAGAGGCTGCATATCCCACCCCTGTCATCCTGATAACTTTCTATTCATAAATGTTTATCACAGTTACATATAAATTACATTAAGTAGAAATAATCTGTTGAAAAGAATGAATATTTACAATCTATTAAATGTCCCAGATGAATGAGACAAAAGAACATAGAGCTATGGCAGGTAATAATTAAATCACTATGACTATCAATACAGAAGTTAAAAACACTGATTCTAGCAAATTAAGAAGAGAAAAATCTTAGGAAATTAACTGTAAGAAATTTGAATCCAATTGGAAGGACACTTCAAGGGCTAGGAGCTGAATACCCAGCAAACTCCCTATTCTACACTGGATATAATTGTTGAGAATCAACTGGGCATTATTCTGAAGTGTACTTCTTAAAACACTCTAAACAATAAAAAAAGTCTTGCCTAGTATTTTTTACTGCCAGAATGAGTGGTGATGGCATAATTTTTAATTAATTCCCCAAAGGTCAAAAAGAAAAAAACACAGCTTCTAAACAACGCAGATTGTGCGATGAAAGGCATTATGTTTCCAAAGAACCTCAAGATTTTATGAGGAAATACCACCAGAATGTGTTCAGTTCAGGAAAACAAAACAATCTTACATTGTTTGTTAGTGTAGCAATAGCAATACAAATTGTACCCCAGGAAAAGGAGCTTTATTTCTTTTGTGGCAGCCTTATGAACCTCACCAACTTCGCCTTACCACTGCAGGTTGCTCCAATCAAATCTCTGGGCATGCTTAGCATCACTATCAGTCCCACAGTCAGTAAATGCAGTGTGCACATTCTTCTCCTCATTCTTCTTCTTCTTCCTCCTTTTTTTTTTTTTTCCCTTCACTGTGCACTAATAAATTATAGGTGCAGCATACATCTCTTTTTGCTTTCTGAGATTATACATACATCAATACATTATTTACAAAGTTATTTTGATGTGGTTTTTTTCCTTTCTGCCTCTTCAGATCCAAAATAAATGATCATAGCAATTTTCACATGTATTTTACTACTAAACAATATTTCAAACCAACCCAAAATGGGTAATTGGAATAAAGCATATTTAACTTTGTCTGCTGTGTAATTATATCCTGTTTTTCCACGTTGGATCCACACTGGAATTCCAAATTAATGCTTCAGAAGCACTGGGAGAATTTCCATTTATGTCAGTGTTTTTCTGGCTCAAACATGCAGTGTTTTTACCATATTTCCTAGCACTAAAAGTGTAGCCAGAGGTTTTCTCTATCAGAAAGAATCATTTAAATGTTTTAGATAGAGAGAATATGAATTAATAATAAATGTATTCATTTTCCCCTGTTTTTTGGTGTGCTCATTCCTCTGAGCAGTAAATTAAAAGGAACAGATGTATAATTTTGGAAGTTTTCCAGATTCTGTTTTTTCTCCTAAGTGAAACATTAAGCAATGATTGCTGTATTCAGTATTCTCTCTCTGCAAGTTTCACTAAGGATTCTAATTCTGTGCTGTATAAATTATGAATATATCAAAAAGAGGGAACATTTTTTGAATGGGTACTTTTTCTGGTATTTACAGTGTCAACACCCATATCTGAGCTTGTCATTGAGTCTCTCTTTACAGTCTGTGGTGAGAAGTAGGTATTTGAGGGGGTGATTCATCTGAAGTTAAAGTAAGCATTGGAAGTGAGTGATATGGATCAGGTGAGTGATATGAATCTTAAACAACCTATTTCTCTCACAACAACTTATAAATTGTTTTACTAGTCTCTCCTTTCAAACGTTGCACTCATACTTAAAGTTACATTTATTTTTTTTTAATATAACCCTGAAGACAATATTCTGAATAAAATATAATCATAGAATTGTGAAAGCGTTTGGGTTCAAAGGGTCCTTAAAGATCATCTGATTCCAAAGCCCCTAACACAGGCAGGGATGCCACTAGACCAGGTTTTACAGGGCCCCATCCATCCTAGAACACCTTCAGTGATGAGGCATCTTGTTCCAGTGGGCAAGTTGCTCTAGTGCATTGCTATCCTTTGAGTAAATTTCTGCCTAACATTTGGTTTAAATCCACCCTCTTTCAGATTAAAGCCATTGCTTCTTGTCCTGTCACTGCACTCCCTGATACACAGTCCCTCCTTATCTCCATGCCCACTTTGAGTACTGGAAGGCTGCTCTAAGTTTTCCCTGAAGTCCTCTATTCTCTAGGCTGAACAGCCTTGACTCTCTCAGCATCTCCTCATAAGAGACGTGCTCCAGTTCTCTGATCCTGATATAATGTAGGATATGCGCATTTTTATAAAAACTGTAGAATTAACAAGGTGTTCATTGAAATGGGTCTGGATCTAAAGCTTCTTTTAAGCTGACAAGACTCTTTCTCTGTTCTTTACTCTTGGAGAATGTGTCTCAATCCCTGATTTCAGTCACCATTCAGTGCTTAAGAGGGGGCTAAGTTCATTCAAATGACCTGACACTTGGGCACGTCTCTCTGATGATTGTGTTTTTCCAGTGTTTTTCTATATTTCACTTTGTGTCCCTTGTCTCTTGTCCTGTGATCTGGGCACCACTGGCATAATATTCTTCACTATATCCATCAGCTATTTACACACACCAGTGAGATGCACCCTCTCATCAATGACAGCCTTCTCCTTTCCAAACTGAACAATCTGTTCTTTCTCAGCCTCCCTCAGAGCAATGGTGCTTCAAGCCTTTCAATGTTTTTGTGCTTCAGCACTGGACACAACACTCCAAATGAGTCTCACCAGGGCTGAGCAGAGGGCAGAGATCACATCCCTTAAGCATCTGTCAATTTTTCTTTATGGAATCCAAGAGGCTGCTTTGTCATAAGAAAGCTTTGTTGGTTTATAGTCAACTCGATTGTACACCAGTTCACTCAGGTCCTTTTCTGCAGAGCTGCTTCCCACAGTCCTTCCTGGTGCATAGAGATTATTCCCAGGTGCAGTATTTGACATTTCCCTTTTTTTTAACTTCACAAGGACCCTCCCTATGAAACTGGCCATCCTGTTGTGATGACAACACATGCTGCTGGTGACAGACACTCCTCCTACTTTTGTGTCATCTGCGAATGACTCTTCACGTAGGTGCAGATATCAGTCCAATTCTTTATGGGTTTTTTGACATTTCTGTTTGAATTGTTTACTACCATAAAGTTCTGGACTATCTATGGTGGATGAGCACCTCCAAGTGATTTGTGTGCAGAAGGGGTTTTTTTATGTTAACTTCATGACAAAAACACAGTAAGTTAGGATTTCAAACTATGATTGTAATTAACTTACTTATGAAGGTAAAATAATAAAAATTAAAAATGCATTTATTTCTAAGGCAGGATGAGAATTGAAAATGATCATTTAAGTGTAAAAACTTTCGAACTGTTGAAGCACATCATAGCAAATGCAGAGAAAAGCTCTTAGGAGAATGAAAGTGTTTTAAATACTACAGTGATCAGAACTTGATGGTAATTAAATTAAAGTTCACTGTTGCAGTGCAGAAAAATGTTATTGCTGCAGTATAGGAAATATAATATAGGAAACTCAGATGAAAATCTAAAAATATAAGTATTAAAATTATACAATTGGATATTTTTTATTATTTATTTTCTGTGAAAATAATTTGCCATTTCAAAGATAAGTGAATTCACAATTTATAGTATTAGAGTTTAAAGACATTTAAAAAACAACCTCCAAAGACTAAAAGCCAAAGCAAAATATTAAAGGTAACAGTGGCTACAAATGAAATAAAGTTAATGAAAGAGCTTAACTGGAATGGATCCTGACTGTAGTTTCTGTTGCATTTCAATGACTGCATTTAGAATTCTTGTGTAACATTCACAATTGCAAGTAATATTCCAGTAAATCCTAAAGGGAATTGCTATTTGCAGCAGTTATCTCTGCACAGAAGAATATAATCAGAAAGTGTTCGGAAAATCCTTATAATGTGATAAAATGTTGTATGCAGGAAAAAAATCATGAACACTGTGATCAAGAATGTGATTCTTGAGTCAATGGTGTTGATTCAATGGGATGATGATAATTAAGAAGAGTACAGTGCAAAAGAAGTCAGCAGTCAGAAAACATGCCTTGTTTCCTATACGCCACTTGGTATAGTATAAAATATATTTTCCTGTCTGTTTTTTAGGTATGATTTCCTGCCTATCACCCCTGCCTCCTGGCAGAGATTGCATCTCTTCTCCTATATGGTTTCAGATCCTTGCATGGCTGCAGCCTGTTTCCAACCTGAGAAGTAACAGTATCTTTGTGAATATAGCAGTCATTTCTTACATCAGATTAGTTACAGAGGATCTGCCATTTAAATCACAATACACAGCTGGCAGAGAAATTAATAAAATAAAAGAGTCCTCTTTGAATTTAAATCTTAAATTTTTAAAAAATTGATTTAGTGTCAGATTAAATCACACAAATACATGTAAGATTATCACTTTGATATGTTCCTGTAAGCAAAAAAAAATAAAAAGGGAAATTACCTAAATTGTGCCAGGGTTGGGAAAACTGAAAGTGGAAATATGCTCATTAAATTGGGAAAAGAGGACTCTGGACACACTTTTAAAAATATTTACTTTACATCCAAAATTCACTTATTTTTTATTTTTGACGATGATGATGAAGATGATGAATATAGGTTTAGATTACAGTTGTGTTTATAATATAACAGATGGTGAAAAGAATCTTGCAACACTTTAGTGAGGATGCAGTGACTAAATATGATTTCCATATTTTTGAATTAATATTGTGTAATACTAAAAACCTTCCTGCAGTAATAGAAGAGAGAAATTTTACAAGTGGGGTATTTCTTCCTCTGGTAATTTCAGAACAGTTTTAGCAGACAGTGTGCAGGCAACTCCCTGTTCACAGTGTAGTTGTCTACATAGGTTGGTGTTAGGATAGGCTTTCTTAGGGCTGTTGACTTATTCCTTGATGAGTATTTCTCCCCATCAAGGTTATAAGAAAGAGGAAATTGTTGCTTTAATGTTCTTTTGCATTGAGCAATTTATCTTAGATAAGAATTCATGTAGTATACTGATGAAAAGTGTGTTTATTTCTGTACATATTTTGTTCTGTGAATTATATTATTCTCAAGGAAGATGATGTCAAGGAACAGATTTTTTATTGGCTGCTGAAAAAACTATTTTAGGTTTATACAAAAATGTTCCTGTAATTTCATTTTTACTAGTATAAAGCTGGACTACTTTCCCCATTGAAATGTAGGCCTTTGGAAAAGACAAATGATTCCAGCTATCTGAACATTTCTTTGGATGGGTTGTTTAGTAATGTTCATGAACTCCCTGTGTGCTGTCTCCTGTAAAATCTCTGCTTGCTGTGATCTGTATACTTTGCAATGTTTCAGAGAGAGACTGCTCATTTATCTCAGGGTTATAGATTTCAAAAGAGAAAGACTTGAGAAAGACTTAAGGAAGCCTGATGAGACACAGTGAAAGGCTTCTGTTCTTCCTTGGCCTTAGTTCCATACCGCCAAGAACTGAAAGCTCTGTTGCCCCCCCCTTTACTTCATTTCCCCCTATGACAAGGAGGGATTTGTTATAGTGCATTTTATTATTGTGCTATAAACTGACCTGAACATTGAGCATCATTTGTCATGGAAAGATGCCAAAGGCTGCCATGATCCCTCTTTCTGCACATAACACTGGAACAACTTCCTCCTGCTTGTAGAAAACTGGCTCTAATCTAACCTTTCAAAAACAAGATGCTTATTGCAGAATATTCATTCACTTATTATGAATTTGCACATTTCTCCTTTGATGATTGCTTTTAAAAGTTGTACTTACACTTAATGCTGTGGTTTGAACTGTTACAGTAAAGATGAGTATCACACCAGTGAGTGGTGAACAATAACATAATGTCTTGATGTGCTATTTAGCAGCAAATGAAACAAATATGCAATTGTCTGTGAATTGAAACGAAATCAGATTCACTCAGCTTGGTGACCAGAGTCACCAAAATAAAGTTGAAGTGCTCTACAAATGCAAGAGAAGGCAAATATGCAAAATTTGACTTTTCTGTTAATGAACAGGATGAAACTAGAAAATATTTTCTATTAGTTATGAACCATATTTACAAAGATCAACCTGTCTGCACACATATTCAGAATCTTCTTTCAAAAACTGGCAGTAAATTGTATGTTCCTATTAATGTAGAAACCTGGTAGCCTTTAGCCTGTCATTATTTTCCACAGCAAAAATGGGGAGGAAAAAAAAGCAAGAAAGCCAAGGCCTATCTAATAATGGTTTCCACTTCCTACTGGTTGATAATAGAAAATTTTACTCTTTTTCTGGTAGACTGTGTCTGGATAATTGAATTGTCATAGGACATTGATTTAATGTATATTTCTATAAACTTAGTGTTAAATGCCCTGGGATGTCCTGGGATCAATTGCTACTACAGTGAAACTAAGCATTTGTGTATCTTTGGACTATTTGCTACTACAAAAGCATAGGGTCCATTTTTAGGACATTATTAAATTGGTCTTCATTCATCTTTTCTATTGGATGTATTTCTGGGAAGATTGTCTGTTCTCTTATTTTGCCTCTATTGGTGATATTTTCTCACAGAACATTTTTTTGGCTTTTCTATATATTTAGGGCATTGTGTTTGATTAANAAAAAAAAAAAAAAAAAGACGATTCCTCTGACAATATAAGCTGGAAAGTGTAAAAATTATTCAGAATCTTAGATTGTGAATTTGAAACTTCTGATTGTGAAAGCTGCTATGTAAATGCTGTCTAATCCTAACAAACTTCACATCCAATAAACATTTATAACATAAATGTCTGTATATTTCTAGAGTTCTCTGGAACCAGCAAAACCATAACAATGTCACAGCTTAGGCAAAATGTAATCACAGCTTAGGCAAAATGTAATCTCAGCTCTAATGGGCTTGCAGAAAGTGACCCTTTATTTCCTTAAGTATTTTGATCTTCCAGGTGTTGTCCAAATCTTAATGAAGTTGTAGGTTTGAAATCGTCATAAAATATGTTTTCAGATACCAATTTCTTTCAAAGAAGTCAGAAGAGGACATAGACATATTGTCTGGTCTTTATGCAATTCCCTAGATCTTTGAAACATGCAAACTTAGTCCTTTCCTGCCTCTGAGAGTATCCAAATTCATACCAGCCCTTTTAAAACTCAGCATCTCAGATTTTCATCAGTGTATCCATTGAAACCAGGCAGGGCATTGTTCTTTATCTTTTCACAACCCATCCTTCCTCCAGC
>PYHW01010840.1:6815628-6832372 GCA_013186435.1 Turdus rufiventris
GAAGGAAGGAAGGAAGGAAGGAAGGAAGGAAGGAAGGAAGGAAGGAAGGAAGGAAGGAAGGAAGGAAGGAAGGAAGGAAGGAAGGTTGCTGTTAGAATGAGAATCTCAGTTCCTTCCAGCTGCATCATGAACTCTGATGTCCCAATACTCTTTAGACCTGTCAGCAGGTTGTCCAAGACTGCATATGGCAACCTGAATATGTTATGTGTCCCAGGGTATGTTTTCTCAACAAAATAAGTGCATTTCTCATCACTAACAAATCCTCAAACTCCTCAATAAATAAAGTCTTTTGTATGTGACAAGTAAACCTGAGCACATGTGAATTCTGGTTGATTTAATGAGTCAAATGTTATCAGACTTACCTGAAGGCTTGTGGAATACTACTGATGGAATTTCTGTTGGAAGAAATAGGGGGAAAAAAATGCACAAATTAGTCTTGAACATTTCAAGGCTCAGTGAAGTAGAAAAAAAGGTCTTCCTGTTTAGGAAACTTAGATTGGCTACTCAGACAATTACTGCATGGTTTAGATAATCAATGACATGAATCATTATGTAATGAGTTTATGTAGTCAATGAAACAAAGCATTCATAGAATAATAGATGTGTAGTGAGACTAAACAGTGAACAGCCATTTGTTACTGATCAAATATATAATGATAATGATGTGGTTTAGACAAGTATTTAAAATTTAAAGATATTATAAAATTAATTCTAAATTCCTGTTCCACTACTTTTAGATGTCATCCTCCAAGGTAAATCTGGAAAGACCTTGGAGTGAAAAGATGTACCAGATTTTCACTGGAGATTCTGAAGCACAGATTTAGTATTGAAAAAGGAATGGAAAGGTATTTCCCTTATTTTAGGGAAAGACTTTTCCTTGGTATAAATAAGATGAGAACAAGAAAAATTTTTGCAAGTACTGTTGTAAAGTAGTATAAAGCATTCATAAAGAGGAATACCATCCAAACTCTATGAAGATAAACAAAAGATGTTATCCAAATTTCTTACTTCCAAATTTCTTACATATCTTACTTCCATCTGGAAAACCTGGACATCTGACAGACAATAATCTGGGCTATTTCTAAGGTTTTTGTTTATTCGCTGTTTTGTGGTATGATTTTTTTCTTTCTTTGTTTTTCTGCAGTAACCTTTCCCAAAACATAGCTGAACAAAACCTTTCTCATAGAATAACTTTCCTTAGAATGCTAAACTTCTAAAAGTGGGCAGAATAAATTATTCAAAGACAGTAACATATTTAAAGGTCAGTTTGAACTAAAGAATATGCAGAAATGCTGAATGACATTAATGAGTGGTATAACAATGAATACAATGACTTTAGGTTTGGAGGGAATTCAAAGTAAGGAGTAATTAAAGGCAGTAGTGATGAGGCAATAGGTTGGAACTTAACAAAACAGGAAAAAAATTAGAGAATTCATAGAGAAAAACTCTGTTAATGGATTGAGTTGTATCCTAATTTCTATTTTACAGTGGAATGAAATATCCTATGATATGATTTATTATATCATGAAATTTTCTCTGTGACTTATTTTTGGAAGACATTTTGTGTGAGTCACTGTAAAATGGACTAGACAATGATCTGTTCAAAATAATCTGGGTTTGATAGAGAGATGATTTAGGTACACATACGAATCTCATCTCCTTTTACTGTGATTCAGTGATGGATAAACTGAAGTTGCCAAATTTCCTGGCTTTTCATAAGGTATTAGCACAATGCATTTGTTGGTATATATTTTAATAACCGATTCTACTCTACTTAGAGCATACTTAGAGACATTTCCCATTTTAGTTGAAATGTTGCTTCAGTTCTACAGATGTACCATTCCTGTATTGCCAACAATAGCATGCTGACTTTTCAAGCTTTGTTAAGTAATCTTTAACTCTGAATTTGTCCTTGTACCATATTACCTTTTGAAGAAGGCTAAGGTTTTTATGTACTCAGGATAGTGAACACAATTTTTAAAACATCTGCTCTGATGCTTCCCTGGCTGTTTATATGTTTTACATAAGGCATGCTTTCTGAAGATTCGAAAATTAAAAAAATAAATAATGTGGACTAAATTAGCCTTCAGTAGGGAAAAAAAAATCTAAACTTTAGTTCCCTCTCTACACTCTCACTTTAAATAAGTATCAAGTAATATCTTTCTGATGTTCTCACATTTTGATTTGATTGTATTTTGATGTGCTTTTCACAAAAACCTTAAAGCCTAAACCCAAGACACATCACAAAGTCTCTCCTGTGAGGCATCAAAACATCCAGGAAGGTAATGTCAACCACTGAGGAAGCAAAAACAGTTTCAGTTTCAGAGTAGTTCAGAGGTGATTATGAATGTGTTTGAAAAAATCATCCTCTGCTCCGTTAATGAGGATGCTGGGGCTGGAACTGTCAGAAATGGTAGCACTTATTTCCTTGTTCTTTTATTAACTTATATCCTAAACCAGACATCTTGACATTTTATTTATTTAAGTTTTGCAGGCTTCAGTTTCAATGTGTCTTTAATCTCCCAAAACCGCAGTTTGTATACAAGAGATGAAATTTGTGCTACTGAAGTTGACTTAAAAAACAACACATTTGAATGCTTGTTCTGATAGCTGATGTTTCAACAGCCACAAATTATAAACAAATAAGGAAAAAACATGAATTGAAAGTTAAGACTGCTTTTCATTAAAGGTCTGAGTGGTTCACCCTAAAGTCATAAAAATGTTATTAGCAGGAAAACAACCACTGCAGAACTTGTCTATGGTGAGACAGAATTTGTGGCAGTTCCAAAGTCTTGGCTTTCTATGTTACCATGTTGACTGTACCCACTGACTGGGTTGAGCACCACACTGGCAGCCTCAAATGTCAAATGTTCTTCTTACTTCAGATGCAATGGCTACTATAACAAGTAAATTAAATTAATTTAAAATATCTGAAAAAGAAATATGAATTAAAATATTGTTGGGTGAGTATCTTATTTCTTTTTTATTAAATACAAAAAATTGCATGTCGATATTGCCTGTCAGACTTAACATCAGTATAAGAACAGCCTTCCACATTGAATACCATAAGATTTTTATTTCTCAGCAATCAGAAATTTATTGTGATTCTTTTCATCCAAGGTCTATTCTCCCACTGAGAAAACCTCTTTTGTGATAATATTGTGACAAATCTCAACACATCTCTATAACCATCCAATTGATACTCTCTTCCAGTAAGGAATATTAGGCATCAGTGTGATTTTTTTTTTTTTTAATCAAAATCTATTGGCATTTGTACAGTTGTTTCCAGTTAAATTAAGAACCTACTTGGGTTGAACCCTGAGGAGTTGTTCCTTTAACAGCTATCAACTCTATCAACTCTCCAGGCTGTTTGGGAAAGAAATGCATATGAAGACCAAACCATCCTGCTAAAGATTTCAGGAGAATTTCTGATACAAAATTCAGGATATGAAATATTGGAGGCTTGACAAAGGTAAAAAAAAAGTGAACAAAATTATTGGATGGCAAGGCATGTTGATACAGAATCATCCTTGAATGATGTTTTTGGTGTTTCTCTCTTCCGACTAAAAGACAACTGATTTAATGACAACAGACTTGGCAGAGGAGTTGTTTTGAAACCTTTTCTATACGGTTCTCATAGTGGCAGACAACAAGAAAAGCTCTTCCTATTTAGCTGGTATTTTTCTCTGAAATCAGTAAAGTTTTCACCCTGACTGAAATAATGAAAAATTCAGCAACATTCTCTTAATCTGACTATGCATCCTGTCATGAATGCTGTAGCTAAAGTCTATGCAGAGATAGAAGCAGACTATATTATGTTTAAATAATTTATTTCTTTTCTTTTTTATCTTTTTATTTTTGAGATCCTATAGATGAAGTTCTAGTGCTAATAAAAGATGAAGCTTTTGTTTAAGCATGTTACCATTGAGAAGCATTCAGATCAGCCCATTTCACATTATTTTTATTGATAGCTTCTCTTTACTTCAGGAAGACATCATTATTTATCTTTGTCAATGACCATGACATACGGCTAGTCTCACAGGCACCAAATGGCTAAGCTAAAGGCTAAAGGTTCAGCTCCAGCAGGAGTAGAAAATCAACATGAGTGATGCAGATGGCTCATTCATGGCACTAATTATCTTTTGTAAAAGATATCACTAAAGGCAAAATGGAAACTGAAGCAAGAAGAATTTAAATAGAATCTTACATTTGTCTTCTTTTGAGAAGACAAGTGACTTTTCAGTGTGCCTCAGGGCCCATTACAATAGCAGTAGCAAGCAGGCTGCTTATAGCACATTCTGATTATAGGTAGCATTTTCATCAGATGTTCCTGTGTCTAGGTCATTTTGGAAGAGTCTTTGACAGTGGCACAGAATAGGAATGAAACAGAAGACTCTCTGTGTCTGCTGAACTGCCATGGGAGGTTAATTACAGCTTATGGCCGTGCTATATTACCTGTGGATTCCCTTTGGCAGCTGCTGTTAAATGAACACAAACAGGTGAGGCTCTAACAGAACAAATCACCAACACATTTTGGAATCTACTATGGAATTTGACAGTGGATCTGGTCACTGAGAGTTTCATACATGGCTCCTAAATCCCGTGCATTAAAAAGTACCTTCAAATATTATTTATTGAATAATTGCTTGGATTATAAGGGAGGGATTTTATGGATTTTTTTGGACAAGAGGCAGATGTTTGGTCTATATTAGTTAAACAGTTCCTAGTGACAGTATTATAATATAATCACTGGATGTGTGCTGTGCTGCAGAGATACAGATCATTGTGTTTTATAATTGGAATGGATCTGAGCTTTATATCTCTGCAGGATACAAAGTATGCTCTCATTTCTCTGAAATTTTGTACTAATTGGGGCTTAAAATGGTGCTTTCTTTGATGCCCATTTGCAAAATGATTTACTTCACATGGAAAATCTTCATTTTTGGTTTTAGACTTACTATAACCTACTGAGAAGTTGTCCCCACATACATCATATATTTTACTAAAATATTACTAGCAATGAAATCTGAATGGAATAATTTGAACAAAGTATCACTATTAGAAGAAGTACAATTAAATTACTGGATTCATTTGCCTAAGCAGGGCTAATTAGAATGGACAAATCACTGTTCTAAAATGACTATACTCCTCAACTAATACCTCTTCAGTGACCTGGTATCTCACTTGGAGACTGCTTGGGAATCTCTAATATTGGTGGATTGCATTATGTCCAAAAAAAAATACCAACACCTTTAAAGGTGATAATGAACCATATTCTCATTCATACTGCTGTTCCTTAAGTACCAACTGAGCTGCAAAAAAGATCATAAAATCTACATCTTTGAACAAAAAGGCTTCAAGGAGTAAAATCAGGACCCGATTGACAATTATGCTTAATCATAATCTTGCTCCCTCGCACTATTTTGGATCACTGCAGCTCTCTGAGAAATGAAGGATTTTCTCTAAATGAAACTAATCCTAAGCAATGACGATACAAACCAGTTGTAATGCTTTGACCCTGGCTGGATGCCTGGCACCCACCAAAGCCTCTCTTATCACTCCTCTCTGCAGCTCGACAGAGAAGAGAAAACATAATGAAGGATTCATGAGTTGAGATAAGGAGTGGGAGAGATCACTGACCAAATACTGTTATGGGGAAAACAGGCCCAAATTAGATATATTTACTAGATTTATTACTAACAAAGTCAGAGCAGGATAATGAGAAATAAAAATAGATATCAAACCCACCTTCTCCTCTCTTCTTCCCAGCTCTATCTCCTCACCCCCAGCAATGCAGGGAGGTGGGGAAGGGAATTTACAATTAGTTCATGCATCGGTTCACACATTGTTTGTGCTACTGCTCCAGCGTGAGGTCCCTCTCTTGGTAGACAATTATCCATGAGTTTTTCCTACATGATTCCATCCTATGGGCAACAGTTCTCCATGAAATGTTGCAATGTGGATCACTTTTTCATGGTGTGCACTCCTTCAATGACAGGTTGCTGCAGCATGGGTCCCCCATGTGGTCACAAGTCCTACCAGAAAACCTGCTCCAGCATTGGGCTGCTCTTTCCACATAGATCCCTGTCATGCGTTTCATAGGTTCACAGCCTCCTTTCAAGCATCCGCTTGCTCAAGTGTGGGGTCCAGCTCCTCCAGGAGCTGCAGGTGGATCTCTGCTCCACCATGGACCCCCATGGGCTGCAGGGGCACAGCTGCCTCACCATGGGCTGCACCAGGGGCTGCAGGGGAATCTCAGCTCAGCACCTGGAGCACCTCCTGTCCTCCTTCTGCACTGACCCTGGGTCTGCAGGGCTGTTCCTCTCATATATTCTCTCTCCACTCTTCTCTGGTCACAATCACATCTGTGCAATAACTTTTTTCTCTTTTTGTTCTTAAATCTGTTATCACAGAGTGTTACCATCATTTCTAATTGGCCCAGCCTTGGCCAGGAACACATCCATCTTGGAGCCACGCGGCATTGACTCTACTGGACAGGGAAGAAGCTTCTGGCAGCTTCTCACAGAAACGACCCCTGTAGGCCTCCACTACCAAAGCTTGGCTATGAAAACCTAATACACCAATTCAAATCTCTTAGTCTGAAAACTTACTGCCTTGCCAGAAATACCCATATAGCTTCTGATGGTTTCTGCTGGCATTGGGGTCCCTAATCACTCCCTAATCACTGCCAAGAGATGCAGAGGTGAGTTTTACTTGCACTTGTCTATTTAGAAGGATGTTGTGGGTCCCTGGCAACTCATGTACATCCTTACATTGAATGAAACTGATGAAGGTGAAGACCTTTCCCTTTAATTATATTATATTCTGTTACAATTTTCTTTGTTTAAAGCAGAAAGCAGTTTAGACAGAAAACATATGGGTTTTTTTACTACCTGAAGAAATACACCATCTGGAAATCTTTCAGAGCGGGTTCTGAGAAGCCACCTTACATTCATAATTTTGGTAATAAACCCATTTCATTTGCTTAGTGAATAACTATCAGTAACATGACTTAATGCTGCCTTCCAGTTAAAATTCCAATTAAGTCTTTATAGGGGTTTGCTATTTAAGCAGTTAAGCAACTGACATTGCTAAGTAACCATTGCTAATATTTCTCCTGTGCACTGTGCCATATTTTTGTTTACCTACTTGTTTGATTTTCTCAAGCTGTTAAAGTTTCATGCCCTTAAGCTTTACAGATCTTAAATAACAGATATATGAAATGGTAATCTGTTCAAGATTAGACATTTGCATTTAGATGGTTATATGTAGGTGTCTTTGTGTGCACTGCATATCTAAACTCTTGTTTAAATAACTGTAAAGCTGATCAATGGAATCAATAGAACCTAAAAAATTATTTGAACATTAACTGAAATTCTAGAACTAGAAATTCTACTTAAAGAAAAGGAAAAAATACTATAAGGGTGGTCAGACACTGTAGCAGGTAGGTTGTGGGGTCTCCAGGAGTTCCTCAAAATCCAACTGGTCATGGACCTAAACCCCCTCTACTATGTGACCCACATCAGCACAGGTTGGACTAGACAATTTCCAGAGGTCTCTCAGCTCTTCTGGATTTTTTTGATTTTGTAAGTAGCCTTGTCTCCTTTCTTTTTGTTTTTGAATTTGCAGAGGGAGAAAGAAATGGGAGAATGAAACAGGAGCCTTGTGCTACAAGCATTTATATGGAGTTATGGAGTTTTTGTTCTTCTGCTGGTAGCACTTCATGCAATTATTTTTAAAGCACCATATTACCTAGAGTGGGCCTAATTTAGTCTCATAAGGACCTTACACTCCAGTCCCATCCTATCATGTCACCATCTGTACACTTGTCATGGCACCATCACACAACTTGGGTAGCAGTTGTTGCTCACTCTGTTACGCAGTAGGACATGACAATGTTTCAGACACTGACTCCTCTGTGATATTACA
Organism: Turdus rufiventris; assembly: GCA_013186435.1. Lineage (NCBI taxonomy): Eukaryota > Metazoa > Chordata > Aves > Passeriformes > Turdidae > Turdus > Turdus rufiventris. Next base: position 6,823,558 of record PYHW01010840.1, read on the forward strand.
CATGGATGCTTGCACTTGAGGGACACCTGGAAAGAAGCAGGATTATGGAGATGGGTGCAAGTTACATGAATTATATAGTGCACATACTGTATATAGTACAGGTCAGCTCTGAAGTAATTGCAGAAACACTTCTGGAAGTAGGCGCCACAATGGCTTCAGACGTCCCTTTACTAAAGATAGGATCAAAGGGTAGGAAGACAGAGGAGGATTTTTAGAAAAGAGGTAGAATTCCAGAGGTAGAATTCAAATTTGGGATCAAGGCAACTATAAAAGAAGAGGTGCAAGTGTCTCTGAGGAAAATGTGAAAATATCTCATAATCATTTAAGGAATTGAAATACCCTTAATATATCTATTGTTTCAGGTGCTTTTGAGTCACACTTTTTTTTTTTCTTGTTTACCTTGTTATACAAGTAAATTGTTAATTGTTTTTGATGGGTAAAAGTGTTTAAGTTGTGGTAATCTGTAATTTTGATCTGCATCAAGAGGAAACTCCATACTGAACACACCCAGCTTTTAAGACTGCCTATTAAAATAATTTTCATATAAAACAAAAATAGCCATAATTTAGGAATCTCTAACTGACATTTCATAGGGAAATGTCTACCAGCATCTAGAAGAGCTGTGACAGTGTAGAGCATGCAATTAATCACCCTGCCTCTTTCGCTATTGTATTCTGCAGCAGCAAGTGAACAAAAGCAGTTCTCTTATTACCATCTTGAGCGCTGCCAGTGTCAATATCTCAGAAGAGGAGAAAGGTGTGTTCTTTTCAGGTCTAATTTTGAAATCCTAACAAGTTGAAGTTGCTTTAGAGGATTGTATTGCTTGTTTCTTAAAGGAAAGAAGTCTGAAGTTAAGTCTGTTAAACAGATCTCTGAACTCCCAATCTTTTGCTAAAAGGCTAGGAGGGGAAAAAAAAGATATGTTGCAGAGTACATTTTTGTCAGAACTTTAGGTCAGAGCAGTCGAGTGTTTTTGAAAGAAATCTCCTGATGGTATTCATTTATAATGTTAAAATTTATATCTTCAAGTAATCTTTGACCTAATAAATTAGAACTTGTTTATAGTAAGACTAACCTAGAAGATTCACTCTGGAATTGCATCTTCATCAGACAACTGCAATGCATTTAGTGCACTGTATTAGAGAGAAGCTAGTCTGAAATAAAATCAAATCAGTACACAATCCTCAGAAAACTTTGAAACTGTTCTGATTGCTCTACACTACTCACTAGTGTAGTTATTGCCCCTTCTAGAAAAGGGGAACTTACATGTGTCACAGTTCCACTTCTACCTACACAATGTTCTGCCACATGCAGTTATGGTAATGACAACTGGAGTTCCACTTGATAGTTGTAGTGAGATTTTCTGGGATTTTGCAGGGTTTTTTCTGGGAAAAAAAAGGAGCATCTGCCAGTGTGATTCTTCAAAGGAGAAACAAAAGTATATTTGGGAAAGAAAGCTACAAAATCTGACAAGTTTTTAAGTTATGTTCATAAAAACTTAGGTATGATCAATTAGAGCAGATTGTCATTAGTATAAAATTTCCATTACTTTCAGTATAAAAGGCACTGGGGAGTTAATAATTTTGTGAACTTTTGTGATGGATGCAGTCCCCTAACCCAAGCATCAGTGCTGTGGTGCTGCCTTCAAAGGGGATAGAATCTGAGCCATAGCTGGGCCGGGCACTCCTCCAGGAAACCCCCAAAGGAGTAGCGTAACCCAGTGGTCACTGATGCATGTGAGCTGGGAATACCAAACATGTGCTTTTCCAAGACTTGCTTATCAAGAAACACAGAAAGTTGTGAGTACCGGGAATCTCATGCACACCTTCCCATATGCAAATGACTGTGACCTGACCACTTTATTGCATAAATATAACAAAGTGAGCCTTCTTTGAGCCCTTCCTTGTAGGCAGTGTGGTTGGTATGGCAGTGATCTCTTGAGGTGGGACACCTCTCAAAGTGCTCCTCAAGGCAGAAAGTTCTTCTAGTAATGAGAATCTTCTTTGGATGAGTCTAATTTGGGTTCTTTCTAAATTGCATCTGGACTGCATACCAAGTGACTCTTCCCTTGAGCACAGATGCCTGTCATGATTTAATATTCCTTACTCGAGACTAGGATATCCTTCCACACCCAGGACAGGCAAATCTCTTAATCACAGTAGATCCTTGATAAGTAACTAATTAAATACATATACCTGATTCTGTTAGGTTTGAAGTGTTGTCCAAGTCTGAGATAAAAATTTGATCTAGCCAAGCTCCATCAGGAAATTAGAAAGCAAGAGGGTCCCCTCCAACCTCATCACTCAGTCAGAAGTTCTTTCCTATCCTTTTGCATCTCTGACCTCTCTCTCCATGGCATATCATTTTAGCTTTATTCTACCTTGCTTTTCCCTAGTATGTTTCTTCCACATAGTCACACTGTAAGAAACAACTTGTTCATGAGGGGCTGGACATGACCCAGCCATGTGCACTCCCAGCCCAGAGAGTCAAATGTGTCCTGGGCTGCATTCAAAACAGCGTGGGCAGCAGGGGAGGGAGGGGACTCTGTCCCTCTGCTCTGCTCTGTGAGACCCCAGCTGCAGAGCTGTGCCTAGCTCTGGGGGCCCAACACAAGAAGGACAGGGACCTGTTGCAGCAAGATCAAAGCAGAGCCACAGAGAAGCCTGGAGCTCCTCTCCAATGAAGACAGGACAAGGGAGTTGGGGTTGTTTAGCCTGGAGAAAACAAGGTTCTGGGGAGACTTCAGAGCGCCTTCCCTTACCTCTAATATTTTGCGATTCACTATTCTGATGTTTAATTGAGGTAATGAGAGAAGGGAAGAGGAAAAAGAGGAAAGGGAAGGTTATTTCCTGGATTGAATTTGCCTGATTATAATTCCCATCTAGTGGATATCATTATCCGTTTTGTTTTGTTTTTATTTTTTTATTTTAATTATATAATGGTCTGTTATTGGAGATGTTCTTGAATTTTATGTCTGTGGAAAAACCAGAACAAACATTTTTGAGGAATAATTTGTTTATCGGAGAGTCTAATTTCCCTTCTGTTGCAACCATTCAGAGTTTGGGGTTAATTTTGATAACCAACACAAATTGAAAGATATAATTCTTAATATACAATAATGTTTACATTTAAGTTTTGAAACTCTTAAAAGGCTAAACTTTTGAAGTCTAAACCTAATATTGAGAGCCTTTTCTAGATGGGCATGTTTGCTTTCCTGTAAAAATAAATAAATAAATAAATAAATAAACAAATAAATAAATAAACAAAGTTTTTTTTCTCCACACTCTTTTCTGCAATTTGGCCAAAATGGACTTAAACACCAGAAGGTCACATCATTCTACCACAGGCAATTTTTCTCTTAGTTATGGCCTAACACACAGCAGCTGAAACTCAACTAATTATGGACAAAAATAATCAATCCTTTTCAGAGTTATTTTTCCTTAAACACAATTGAAAATGTTTGTTATTTATATTTTCTGTTTGCACATGTTTGGCTTTGTAGTTAACTGTGTTAAAAATATACCAATATATACAAAAAAACTTTTTCTTTTAATTTGATTACTTATACCTATACGTATACCTTATTTAAGCATTTTTTTTCCCATAATACAGACCTGGAACTTTTGGGGCTAATTTTTTACCTTTTCCTTTACTCCATTTTAAGGGCTATTGGCTTAGAGAATGTAATTAATGTGCCAAAATAAAAATGATCAAGAGAGGGAGGAAGGCAGCTGAAAAGGACAAGGCAATAAAAAAGGGAAAAACATAAGGCTAATATTATCTTGATATTGGTATCAAAAAGAAGGGACAAGAAGGTATATTCTCCTGATAAGCAGTCATCTACTGAGAGGTGGGACTATGTAAAACAGAGCTGCTATAAATGACATCATCATTAAGAAGACATTTAGAATACAAGACCGATGTCAGTTAAAAATTAAAAGCAATTACACCAAGAATAATTCCACAGAAAAAAATGTAATAAAGCTCAATGTAAACAACTGTTCCCTTAAAGATAAGTGGACTTAATGACAGGAAGTTAAATACAGAAAACAATTTGAGGCAAAAAGGTCTATGAATATGCAAATCTAAAAATAAAACAACATGTACAACTATAATAATATTTGTGGGAGGCAAAAAGAATCTAGTATTCATACTCTGTGTGCCGCTACTTCAGCTGAGCTTGGCAGTATCAGAAGAGATGTAAACACCCAAGATGTCAGCAAGACAATCAGTGAGATCGCTTTTGTCATGAATTACAAAATGTTTTCTTAAACACACTTTGATATGAAGACAGATGATACCTGAAACGGAGTGGCTGTCATTTGAGATTTGGGACAATTGTGCCCTCCTGGCTAAAAATTATTCCAGTCACAAGACCCAACCCTAACCATTTGTGGGTTCCCCATTTGTAAGACTTCTGTACCTGTCAGGGAATCAAGTGCTGTGCTGACAGCAGATAATATATGTTCCATAATACTATATATATATCTTTTTAAAATATGGACAGATATGTGTGAGACAGGTTTTTGACCAAGGTACACTTCTTGCCTGATGGAGGTAGAACTAATTTTATATTATTCTTTGTGTTCAATATGTTACATGACAGCAATTTTGTTCTTGCTGACAAAAAGCTTTAAAAAAATAAATCTAGACATGGGAATCAATGTAGAGAATTAAGTGTTACATTTGGTCTAAATTTGAATTTCACCTTCCTTTCATTAATGCATCTTTCTTCAACACATAAGACTAAAAGCCAGGACAGAAGCTTCTTTGATATACATTTGCTGCTGTGATACTTGCATTAAGCTTTCCTTGTAGATTTCTGAATAGGCCATCACATTTCTGCAAAAATAAATTCCTGTACCTAAATTCCAGCTCTTAGTTTCTCTAGTTTTTCTTACTTATAGTATTGCTACACTGTAAGAAAGTAAAAGGAGTTTAGACAAATGTTTGATATAGAAAAGTCAAACATGAAGCCCCATGGTGTTCCCCAAGCTTTGTTAGACAACAGTACCTGAGACATGCCTTCCAACTGTTGCCTTGTGTAATTTTTTCCTGTGATAAATCATCAACAACATGTAGATTAATAGCAGATTAATTGTATTTACCCCACCTATGTTAACATATACACCTATGAGACCTCTTATTCCCTGATCTCAGTGTGGTGAAAACTCATATTTAAGTTTCTCACACTTGTCTTTATTCTGCCCACATCAGAGTCTATGGTCACAACACAGTGATCAGGGTTGAATTAAGGGTAACTACCAGAAATTTTAAGAGACATAAATTTAAGAGTGGATCCTAAAGTTCTTTAGGACTGAATACATTGACTAGGGTGAATAGATAAAAATACTAATTTAAAGTATGAAATGGTACATGGAAAAAGCTCAAAGAAAACCTTTTCAAGGAAAAGTAATGAAGTTTATATCGTACTTTAATTCTTCATTTTGGTTTCTTAACTGCATGTGTTAATAAGAGTCCCAATACAATCCATCCATAATGCACTGCATGTTTTAACCTTTGAATAAGACTGCTGAAGGGAGTTATTGTGGGAAAGTTTTCATCCAGTTTTACTTGGAGTGCTTCTACTTATTTCCTATAAATAAACCATCAAAACCAGAAAATTACTCAAATATATATTCTGAAAACAGTATCCAGAGATTTTCAAGTATGTTTTTTCAGAATAATAATGCACAGAATATAATAATAATAATGCAAATATTCACCCCAAAAATACAACTGTAAGTATTGTCAATATTAGACAGGGTGCAGGGATATATTAACATGAGTAAACATGTCAAAAAATAGATGAAATTTGAATTTCCAAATAAGCTAGAAAACAGTAAATAATACATGAATATTCATAAATATGAAAATCTGTGCACTGAATACTATTTGTTCGATACATTCACTGAATTATTTTGAATAACAAAAAAAAAATCATGGAAGCCCTGATGTGTCTGCTAGTAGTTCACACGACAAAAAAAAAAAAAAAACCAACAAAAAAAACCCCAAGTAAATTCTATCAGTGATTCACAATGAATAAACTCATTGTGCTGTTTATTAGTCTGTTGAGCTCTGCAGATACATAATATGGCTGTGAATAAATATGCATATTTCTGTGTGCGTAACTGCTTTTTCTACATTCATTTCCTGCTTAACTTTTACCAAATTAAACCATTAACCAGTGAACTTTTTCCTGTCTGTGCAGAAGTTATGCTTCTGCTTGAGTTGTAGGCTCTTGCTCTAGCTGCTTTTGGACAGCTCTACATATCCACCATTGTACATCTTGGCTCTGTTTGCATCTATCAACTTCATGGTTTTTCATATAGCTTTCATACAACTAGGAAAACTAGGATTCTATTAATTTCAGAAATTGTTTGCTCCCTGAGGAGACAAATATGCCTTGGAAATATTAGGTCCTGCCAAGGTCTACTAGGCTGAGGCAGAATCCATTGTATAGTTTTTTTTTACAGTTGCCCAGCAAAGCTGTCTCATCATTTTGTTGGTAGTAGAAGAAGAAATTTTAGATACCCTTTATATCTAATACTAATTAGCTATAAATTTCAATGAAACTGTTATAACATTCTCAAGAGAATCCTCATAAAACTGCAAATTTCTTCTTGCTGTCTGTATGATCTTCTTGCTGTCTGAATGATCTTAGCAGCCTCCTATGGGAACATGGTGTTTCTAGTATGTTTTTCTAGTTGAAAAGTTCCACAGCATTTCTGCAACATTAAAGTGACCAACACCCTTTTAATTGCCTAGAAGTCAGGCAGCAATGAGTGAACTTATTGTGTAAAAAGCACACACATTTAGCATTTCTTGGTAAGAATATTACAGTGTTTCTGCTTTTGACTCTAGCATCTTCCTCAGTCCCTAGCTGATAATTGGAAATACAGATTTTCTATATAACTTGCAGAAGCACAACTGCAAAAAGTAGTTTTCCCCTTCTTCTTAAAATCTTGAAAATCCACATTTTGTAGGAACATCTTTTCCCTTTATCATAGTGCGGTTCCACTAATTAAGCCTTTATTTATCTTGCTCTCTGTATTATTCCATGTTTTCCTTTAGTACTTGATCCATTTAGAATACATGGAGAATATTTCACGCGGACATGTAGAGGGTCACGGGCTTGTTATCCACCCTGTTAACAGAAAATCAGAAATGCATATCCACTGCAGTATGACACTGAGCACAGTCCCACTGAGAGATGGGGTTCATTGGCTTCAGTTTGGCAGTCACTCAGATTTGAGTTTCAGACTGAATCTGGATCTTGGAGTCTGCCAGCTTCAAGGATAAGCAGAATGGCCTCAATCTACCATCAACTTTAAAATGCAAAAAAACCCCCATCATAATATTCTGCTTTGTCTGCCTAAAGCTAGGTCTTCTCAGAGATTTTACATTACTTAAAATGCGTGAAATTTTATGCTAGGACAAATTAATTAATATTCTGCTCTGCCTTTTCCATCATAAACCTGGTGTGCTTTATAAAGCAGAGACTTCTACATCTGAGAAGAAAGTGAGATATTAGACTTCTGCCTGCTCCTGAAGGATGGTGACTTTTCATCGCTTTGTAATAGTAGAATAAGTCTGAAATTGCTTAATTAGTGGAAGAGATCATGTGATCTAAAGTTCAGAGGTGAATTATAAATGGATTTACTATGTCATGTTTTTGCAGCCATCTACACAGAAGTGCCATATTGCATAGAACATCTATATCTTAATCTTGGAAATATGATAAATAACACAGAGAAAATATCGACACAGAAGAAGTGATTCATCACATGCCACACCGTGTTCCAAGCCTGTCCACTACTGCTTCTACTCAGAGTAATAACAAAGAACTTGCCATCACAAAAGTGTCAGTTTTATTTATATTGATCCCGAAATTACCTTTTGTGCTGTTTGGTCTTCAAACTGAGTATATGTGTCAATCAGAAAGAGGAAAACAAACCCTCACAGAACTGGTGTATTTCCAATATTGCCAATGAAAGGTTGGAGTGAAGACAAAGAGAATAGTAGGATAAAACTCACAGCAAGTAAAATATACAATGGGATATATCTTTCCACAAAGCCTCCATGCTGTTGTAAATGCCCTCAGTAGAATTCCTGTCCTGGATTATGACATTTGCAGATATTATGACTTGGTCAGAAGTGTGTCCTCCAGAGGTGTATCAAGAATGCAGGGAGCAATGTTAGCATTTTAGAGAGTCGTATTCTTGCACCACAAATCATAGATAATCCAGTGCCATGGGATGGAGTGCTACAGGTGATGGTGTTGGGATTTTTTTCCCCCCAGAGAAAGTCTCCAAAGCTTAGTGCCCCTGATGTTGTGACCTTTAAATTTTCCATAGAAAATTCCACAATTCTAGTGAATTGGCTCCAGATTCTCTTGAATGTTTACTTCCAGCCATCAATACGTCTCTCTCAGCTTCCAGGTGGGTATATTTGTCTTAGTTTCTACTGTAGAGTATTGCAAGAATCTTCTGAGAAGCAATATGATTTTATGTATCTTAGAATCATATGAAACAGATACAATGCATCAAATTCAGTGTAGTTCATGTGAACATTCTATAATAATTTATTTAATATGTTCCATTAAAATTTATTCATTTAATTATATATTAATTTTTTATGCACTGAAATTCCTATAAACTTCCCAGATTAAAAAAAAAAATAATAATCCAGAAACTAAAATTATTTTTAATAACTTCCTGAAAGTCTGATACTTAACTATGGTGTAAAAGACAATGTCAAGAACAGCTGACTGAAGGACAGAGAGCAGAATTGAAGTAGAAATGAAAATTCTATA
>PYHW01010840.1:6832511-6867559 GCA_013186435.1 Turdus rufiventris
AAAGGAAATACCTTTGTCATCCAATACTTAAATGGATTGTTGAACCTGTGGCTACAGGATGTTTTGGTTGCCAAGAGTATAAATGTGTTTAAAAGATGATTAGGTGAGGTAATGGAGGAAAACTCCACCAAGGACTGCTAAATATGGTGGTCTGATTACAGCCTCTGGCTTTAGTTCAGGAGGTCCCTGAACCATAGAGAGCCAGGAACTGCAAGGACAGAAGGAAGACAATTACAGCTCTGTGCATACCCTGCTCTTAATATTTGCTCCCTGAACATCTGCGGCTGAAGGTGAGCTTCTGGTCTGATTCAGCACTGTTGTTCTCATAGGGGCAGAGGGTGGTGGTGGCAGAGAAAGGGGTGTAGGTGCCTTTGCAGGCTTTTTCAATGCTATTTAATGCCCTGAATTAAAAACTAATTTAAAAAAACCAACCCTGATAAAATACAGCACGCTGACCCAAATCCTTCTTAATTCAAAGCCTTTAAAAAAGCAGTTGTGTGACAGTTTGATTTCATTCTAAGCAGGGAAACTTCAAAGAAAAGTGACAAAAAGCATATCAGAATCGAGATTACCTGTAATTCCTTCAAAGAAAGGAAGGAATGGAGCTGATTCTTATGTCTGGGACAGTCTCTAAACAGGAAACAGTGGTACAAGTGTCATGTATGGTGTGTGCAAGGCTTGCTACGGTAAGTATGTCATGAGTAACACTGACAGATTCACATCCACGTCATGGACCCCAGGGGAACAACTGAATAAGAAGTCAGGACTGCTCAGATGCTAAATTTCACTTTCCTGGAAAATGTCACTGTTGACAGCAGTCCTCTAAATGCTTGAAGTGCCTCCAAGGTTAGGCATTGGTGTGACTAGAACCACATTTTTGAATGCAGGTGAAGAATTTACAGCTAAAATAAAGCCACCAGATGAATGTAGGACAGTAGCTGGTGACAGCAATGCCTTATCCAACTCCCTCAGACTTCACTCCCAAACACTACATGAAAGCTGTCTGAATTCAGATTCCTTAATTTTGAGCTCAGAGGCTTTAAATTGAAGTTTGATTCTGCTGTTGTCTTTGCAGAAACAGCCTTGCGTCATTATTGAAATAATGCCCATCCTACTAACCCAGTAAAATACAATTATGTTTAGTACAATAGAACAAACAAAAGGAATTGCAGAGCATTGTACCTCATGGTTAAGATCTTCTATTCAAGAATTATTATAAATTTCTTGACCTTTCAAGCTGTAGTCTTTTTGTATCCAGAGCAGAATCTATTTTTGTATCACTAAAAACAGCTTTAAGGTAGGGCAGTGGGTCTCAGTCTCTAATGTACTGGGATGACACTTTGAAGATGTGATTTCTGCCCATCAAGTCATATGTCCCTGTAGTTGATAATATGACTTGACATTCTATAAACTCATCTATAAACCTTCACCTCTTACAATGGAGAAGTTTCAACCACACCATCACTATTCATTTGGGCTTTGGCAGATGTTTCTTAAAAACAAAGACACATAAACAAGTAATATCCTCCAAAGATCTTCCTCAACTGGCCAAGAAATACAGATGCTGAGAGAAAATATCTCAGCCTAACACATCAATCACTGTGAAATGTCACAGCATGGGTGCTGTAGTCCATGATAATAGCTTTGTTCCAGATAACAATTACCTGTCTTGGGAGCTTGTCAGCATGTGTGTAACAGGGATTCAAATCTACCATACATATATCTTTGTTAAATAGGTGGAGATTCACTGCAATAATGTAAACCAGATGTGAACTGATGTGAATTGGGACAATTTACTTCAGTGTAGTTATTCCTAATCTACACAGGAATTAATTAAAAAAAAAAAAAAAAGGTAGGTCAACATCTAAATTATGGATTCATAATTCATAATTAAACAGATCTACAGATGTTAAATTTTTTGTGTATTTTAACTGAGAGCACCTGCCTAGAATTATAGATATTCATTACATGTTTTCAAGCATCTAATATACAGATAAGACATGGAAAAACTAAGATTCATGATCTCTCTATTAAATAGGGTAATTTTCTCTCATAGCATATTCCCAAATGGTTATATATGCCTAGAATTCAACTATGATATTTGCATTAGATACATTTAAGATAACTACATAGATAGAAAATTATATTTATTAGATTTTCTGGCAACCCAGTTCCAGAATTCTTTGTCTGATTTTTGTCCTACAGAGACAATAAGTTTGCAGGGAGCTGCACTGACACTCTGAGCTTCTTCATGTCACCACTCAAACATATCAAATGCAATGACATTTTCACAAGAAAAGTTTCCTGTCTGCAGACCAGCCCTCAAAAAATAGTGAATGTTCTTCTGTGTTGTAGAAATGTGTGGTAGGATTAGGTAGACCAGCTTCTATTCCCCAATTCTTTTTTGATATCTAGTCATCCTTCAACTTGCACTTGAGAATTTCTAGGTCTGTACATATAATCTGCTGGAACACAGTTAAACATTTGACTAAAACATGAAACAGTAAATATGGTTGTATAACAGGCGTTGGTTCACAAGAGACACAGAAAGTCTGCCCAGAGCCTCCTTTTTTCCAGGCTAAACACCCCAGCTCGCTCAGCTATTCCTGATAAGGCTTGTGCTCCAGAACCTTCACAGCTTTGATGCTCTTTTCTGAAGATACTTCAAATGCTCCAGACCCTCAGTGCTTTTCTTACAGTGAGAAGCCCAAAACTGAAGATGTGGAGTGCCCATCCCTGGAAGTATTTAAAAGACAGGCACTACAGCACACAGCTTAGTGGTGGATTTGGCAGTGCTGATCCTCATGACCTTAAAGGTGTTTTCCAACATTAATGGTTCTGTGTAGCTACACACATGTGCAAACCATTTCCAGTGAAAGTTTTGAGGGAACAGAAACAGCAGAATAAAAATATTCTGAAAATTTATGTGTATGTATGTATTACACACACTCACCCTGGAGACAAAACACTGAGGCACAGGCACAATCTTCAATGCCCTTTCTTATGCCTTTAGGATATTCTGAAGATTTGATTTGCAAGGATATAAAAAACTAAATAGTGATATGTTACGGTGTTATAATGCAGAAGTTGCAACATTGATTTAGCTGGAATGTTTCCACATCAATGTAAATGTGAAAGTGAGAATGGAATTTGTACAACAAAGCAAATTTCTTTTACTGGTCATGCTGCATATGAAAGGGAGTTTTTATTGAATACATGTACTTATCTCATGAAAAGACAGCAAGTAATCTCAAATACAAATGGAAATGTGACTATGAATAGACAATTTGCTCATACAGAGACAGTTTGAAGATAATAAAAGAGAGTCCTTGACCATAGGAAAAGAGATTTTTAGTAACTTACTACCAGCTCTGCAAGTGTATGATGAACAAGACTGCAGTTCCCAGTGCCTAGATATCCAGACTTGAGCCCATTGTAGAGTATTGTTTCCTGCATACTGCTATTACCCAGGTTTCCTTTTACTGGAAAAGAAATAATGAATGCAGAATATGAACATGACAATATCCATGTGCTGGTATAGCTGGCACGGAGCTAATTTTCTTCTCAGTCAGTAGTGTGGGGCTGAGATTTGGATCTGGGTTGGAAACAGTCTTGCTAATTCAGGAATGTTTTAGTGGTTGCTAAAACAGCATCAGGGTCTTTTCTGCTGCTTTCCCCACACCACCAGTGAGGAGGCTGGAGGGCACAAGGAGTTGGGATGAGATCCTGACAGGACAGCTGTAGGGGCTCAAGGGATATTGCACACCACAGGTCATCATGTTTAGCAATAAAATTATATGGGAGGTGGCAGCGGACACTGCTCGGAGACTGGCTGGGCATTAGTCAGTTGGTGGGGAGCAATTTGTATCACTTGTCTTTCATGGGGTGTATTTTTCTTTTTTATTGTCTTCTCGTTACCGTAACTTCAGAAACATCATAGCTGTTTTATTCATAAATTTTAAAGGTAATTATAGATCATAACTTATTTTAAATTATTTTGTTTTATGATATAGTCTCTGACATTGAGGACAGTTGCTCATTATATCAATTGTCTTAATGAGCTCAATTTGGGATATCCTTCTACAGGCTATACTGGAGATAGAAAATAGAACAATTTTCAGATTTCTTTTTTTAAGGAAGAATAAGGAAGACATTTCTTTTGAGGGTTTTATATGCTTATTTGGCTTTTCCTAATGTGTCCTTCAAAATGCAATTTTTAATGCATTAGTTGAATTAATACTCTGATTTCCATAGTTTATGCAATAAAGGATTATTTATATTAGTTAACTATGCAAAACATTTCATGCAAAATATCCTAATTAAAAGCTGCTATATTATTTCTTGATCCCAGTGGGATATTTTAGTTGAAAGTATGTATCCTGAAGACTGGGATGCCAAATTATCATTTCCATTATAGCTGAACAATTAAATGGAGCCAAAAAGACATAAGAGAACCTTTCTCAGATATCTTAGAATGTGCTGATAATATTTCCAATCTAGTACAGATGTAGTGGGCATTATCTGCTTTGCACAGATGAGGTAAAAAATAGAAGACAGTGTCAACCTGCTTCATTAGCCCAAAATCTTTTGTACCTGATTTATGACCTTGACAAACATTTGAATTGGAAACCTCTGGGAACTGGACTGTCATTAATTAAGAGCATGTGTTTCTCATTTTTCTGTGACTTTTTAAATACAAAATAAGACTTCATATAAAAGTAACTGAAAGCATAACTGAAAAATTAAGGGACTAGCCTATGATTATATTCCAATTATCAGTAAAAAATTCTATAATTACTGCTGAAAACAGACAAACATCTGAATGCAAGTCAAAAAGATGTGGAAAAAATTCCTTGTTGTCCAAATTTTCTTTTTTTAAAAATTTTATTTTCCTTTTTTAACTTTAAGCTGCAAACATTTTTCCTTTCTCATTTCAATAATCTGGCATCTTGCAATAAACCAAAGCTGAGTGCACCAAACCAAATTATTTACAGTTAATATCTTGCACTGGAGGAATTTTTGCCTCTAAAATAGTGCATTTTGGGAATTTTGTATTTCCTTGTTAAAAGTATAAATGTTCTTTTCAATTCTCCGCAGAAAATTTAATTGTAGAAATTTACCTAGGAGTTTAGAATGTCATCTTGCTATCTAATGGTCATCAATCTATTTACTAGTAGGAGTAAAACACATATGTGATGGTGTGATGATCAGTATAATTTTATTATAACAATTTATTTAGTAATAATTTTATCTCTGTCTTGTAAAAATTTCTGTTACAGGGATTGTCAACATTTGATATACTACTAGTTCTCTGAATAATCTGGCTCAGTGTTGCCCTGCTACTGTACCAATTTTGCTTTTCAGAATGCCCAACATGAACCACCAAGTCAGATTTTGTCTGGCCTTTGTCCATTCTTCTATTGTTTTCTACTAACAAAAATAATTTGATCTTATCTTCTTTATAACATTCATTCAAGTGCCAGTTACAAAGATTTACTTCAGACATCTCTTAGGTCACCTCTTAATCACCTCTACACCAGATTAATAAAGCTCAGTTTCTTGAGCCTCTTCTTATTTCTCCCCTGTGCAAAGTTTCTGTCATTTCTACTCTCTGTTGATGCTCCAACAGGTTTTCCACATTTGTGTCAAAAAAGACCCATTATTGTGTCAATACTGGTTGTAGTAGATCAGATTTGGCCTAAGTAGTGTCAGCAACTGGTGAATCATAACTTCTTTCTATATAGTATCCATATTTCTTCTAATATAGCCGAATATATTACAACCATATTGATATTTTCAAAGGAATTTCACTGTAGAGCTGGATCTTGTTGTGGTTTAACCCCAGCTTAGCACCACAAACTCACTGTCTCCCAGCTTTGGTACAGGAAAGACTTTAAAAGGGAAAAATTGAGAAAGCTCATTGATTGAGATAAAGGTGGTTTATTAGGTTAAGCAAAAGCAAATCAAAGCAAACAATTAATGCACCACTTCCTATCAGCAGGCAGCTGTGCAGCCATCTCCAGGACAGTTCCATCCCACGTGACAGTGACCAGGGATGACAGCTGTCATAATCTGAGATGTCTTGTGCTTTCTCTTTCTTCCCCCAGCTTTATATTCTGATAATAATGCCATATGGCACAGAATATTCCTGTGTTCAGCTGGAGTCAGCTTTCCCACCTCCTGATGCACCCCCAGCCTCCTCTCTGGTGGGGTGTGAAGCAGAAAAGGCCTTGGCTCTGTGTGAGCTGTGCTCATCAGTGACTAAAACATCTCTGTGTTATCAAGTTTGTTTCCAGAACATGTCCAAAATATAACCCCACACTTGTTACTATGAAGAAAATTAACCCTATCCCAGCCCAAACTGGCTCTAATCTATGTGATCCCCTGAAGCTTTTAATGATGGCTGTTCCTTGCCAGTAGTCTGCCCTATACCACAGAATCACTGTATTCCACGTGTAGAACTTGTCACTGCTGTTTGATGAACTTCTTAAGGTTTCTGTCTAGTTTCTGTCCCTGGAGTTGTTAAATCAAACATTTATCAGAGGATGAAAGGCAGATTGGAAGCGCATGTGCTTTCCCCTTTGAATACAGCTGACCAGACAATCTTCCATCTACTTACCACTGCCTCAACTTCCCAATGAGGGTATGGAGGAGATGTTCAAAGCTTTAGTAAATTCAATTATATACATCCTCATTAAATGTATTTTACACCACTCTTACCTGGCCATGTAGTTAGTCATTTCATTTTAGCCATTTACATTGGACAAGCATGAATGATCCCTTTT
This sequence comes from Turdus rufiventris, assembly GCA_013186435.1. Classification (NCBI taxonomy): domain Eukaryota; kingdom Metazoa; phylum Chordata; class Aves; order Passeriformes; family Turdidae; genus Turdus; species Turdus rufiventris. The sequence goes on from PYHW01010840.1 coordinate 6,839,297, forward strand.
TGAATCTATCTTAATTATTCCTGATGGATGTTTTCTCCTTCATGCATTTGGAACTGAACTCAAAGAGAAATTGGCTTAATGTACTTTCCAGGAACTAAGATAATCCTATGATTTTGAAGATCTAATTTCTAGTTTTCGTACAAAGAGGAAGTCTCCTTTGCTAGTCACATTCCCCCCCTCATTTGTTTAGATTGATTATACCTCTTCCTAACATGATCTTTTCTTCTTTGAGTGAGTCGCCACAACTGAGGTGGCAACTCCATCTTCCTCACAAGGTTTTGGTATGATGAATGCATCTGTTCCAGAAGGTAACAGGTCAGAAGTCTTCTAGCCCAACAGAGTTTTGCCTAGTAGAGCAAAATTTCCCTTTGTTTGATATGAAAACAGAATAAGGGGTATGGCATTAGAGAAAGCTGTCCTAATACTCAGCATGTAAGTTGCAATAGAAAGTAACTTTGTTGGCTGGAAAGGAGAACAGAGGCATGTTATTTATAATAAGTTTCAAAATCTGAGTTGCTTAATAGAATTGGTTTTGGGCAATAAATTATCTGCAGGTTTAAATTATAATAATGATGTAATTATGGTAATATGCTAATAATTGCTAATGTAAGCATGATGTTAATGAAAAGAGTGATTTGTGTAGGTAATAAGAATTAGACACTCTAATGTATTGATCTCAATGTGTGTAAGGATCTCTTGGAGAATGAGTATGTAAAATAGACAAAATGAAGCATATTTAAAGGAGTGATTCTTCAGAATTTTCCCCAGGGTGGTTTTTACTAATGCCAGACCACCTGCTTCTACTAGACCATGTGAAAAGGAAAGAAGATAACAAGCTGAAACCCTACTGGAAAACAGATGTTTTAATTTTAGTGATAAAAGAATGTTAATTCAGATCCGTACTTCAGATGAATTAGATCTCTGATTGCCTTCAATAATCTTAGACTGACTGTCAGACAAGAGCCTAGTGAGATTGTTTGGTTCTCATCAAGCTAATTATAAAGGACAATTAAAATTCTTCCTTTAACAGTAGCACGTCTGAAAGATCTACTCACACAACATTGAAATTGAAATAAGAGATTTTTTTTTTTAGTACTGCTGCTTCCATGACAGATGAAAAATAAATCAGCATATCCACCTTTATATCAAAAACCACACATTTAGGTATCTAAAGGCTTCTAAGCAAGCAGCCTAGGCACTGAGCAGTTAGTTCAGGTCCATAATAAACTACAATCTTTATTAGTCTGTACATAACGATATAATTGTCTACACACTCATTGAAGAATGGATTGGAAATAATCTTCTCAACTGGTGCAATATCCACCAAGATTTAAAGTTTTTCTTACGACTTTTAACCATATGGATATATATATATATAAAGAAGGCAATAAAAGAAAGGAGAAAAAGAGTTTTCTAAGAATAACAAGCAAAACAACTGCAGGGAGATGTAAGTTTCAAACCCCTGTTTCCAATCAAGAAACAGGGAGGACATCTAGCATGGGTAAACTGAGCAGAAACCAGGTGGGTACTTTTGCTTCTCTTTTGCTTCTCCTCTCTTGGTTTGATGTTTTTTTATGAAACAGCAGAGTTGGTATGTCTTTAAAAAGGAGAGAACATGTGTCAGCATAAACACAAAATTTTAGCTAGGAACTCTGAGACAGATGATGATGATTTACATCTTTTATGAAATATTCACTCTACTGAATCTGATCTGATAATGTAGTTATTTTAATTGACTGTTCTATATTGATATTATATGTTAAAATATTTCATAAGTTTTATGCTACCTAAGTTCTTATACTTTGAAATTATTTAAGTTGAAATATGACTAAAGTAGCCCATCTCTAGGTATCATGGCTGCTTGCTGTAGTGCTCTTGTGGCATAGCATTAAAAAAAAAAAAAAAAAAAAAAGATTTGGAAGGTATAATTCGTGAGTTTGAAATCTGATTTAATTTTGCCTATCAATTATATCATGTCTAAATTTTGCCTAGGGCAAAATTAATGCTTAATAAACCTGTGTGGAAAATCTTATTTTGTCTCATTAGCAGCCCACTTTCTTTTTACACAAAAAATGAAAATTGTATTTAATTTTTATCTGCATTAATATAATGATAATGGTGCAGTAAGAGAGAAGCAAAAACATTTTATATTGAAAATAAACCTAATTCCATTTTAAATTATTTAGTAAGTTTATGAATAAATTATGCAAAAAGTTTTTAAAGCTGAAATTCAAATTAATGAAACTTCAAAAGTGTTGCAACTACCTTATCAAAATTTTTGAAATGCAAAAAAAAAGTAGTTTCATTTCTTTCAAAACTGATTCTTTCTTCCAATTTACCTTTGCTTAAAAATAATTAATTAGAAAATTATTAATCTACACTCACTTTTCTTCTTTGACCCAAGCAGTAAGTCAACATTTTACACTTTAAGTTAATAATAAAAAAATAAGTTAGAGGAACCAAAAAAAGATTTTGGGCTACAAGTTAATCACACTATGAGCAAAATCCTTGGATACAAAAGTTACTCATATATCTGAAGCTGTAAAAGCTAACCTGGCAGCTGAATGTAACTCCAGTCAAAGCACCACTGTGCAGCATATTGGCAAGAGAATGAGATTTGTTGATAATTAAACTTCTCTGACATGGTTCCTGATGATTTTGACTGCATGGCTTTGTTTAGCACATAATAAATACTAATAATATTAATGGTTACCATTATGTAATTTTAAAAATTAATTGTTCATTTTTTAAAACTAATTTCAGAAATGCTCTTTTTTTGTCCACAGAAAGGGTGCTTAATTTTGAAAAAGTTTTGCAGAGGTTTCTGTTTTCATTCTGTTTTTTTTCTTTCTGCTTAAGGTGGTTTTCCAGTGGTTCTAACATGGCAAAAGAGATTATCAAAGAGGAACTATATTCAGTGTGCCTTGATCCTCATCCTCTGATGTTTTTATCATTAAGTTTTATATGACAATCAGATACTTCTTGATTTTCCATGACTTGAGGCTTTGCAATTATACAACATTGTTGCATATTTTTGAGCATTAAATCCAAACTGGAAAAAACACTAAAGAAAATATGGTTAAAAAATATTTTATAAAATATTCTGAGATCAATTGATAAAAAACAGGGGGAAAAAATCTCAAAGATTGCAATTAAGGAGGATTTTGATATGACTACTAATATTTTTTTTATTCTAACCCCAGATTGTGAATCTTTTAGAGATGCTATTCATTCTCTTGTTGCTGGAAATTCATTGCAATTCTTACTAAAAGAGAGCTGAGCTGAAAGATGAAGCAGACGAGTGCAGAGTTCTTCCTTGTTCAGGCACCAAGAATTAGAGCTGTACAAGAATCCTCCACCCTTGTGATATTCAAAGACTGTCTCCTGACAATTCTGGCCACCCAAGGTGAACATTCAGCAGTCATTGATGTTACAGAAACCCGTGAGAAAGAACATCCTTGCCATGGAACTATCACGTTACACGGATTCTTAGAGGAGCACATTAGGGAGCCAGAAGACAGAGCAGGAGAGAACCTTAGGAATTGATGTTATGTGAAGCATCTCAACACATGTGCAGCAATACTTTTCCATAGGAATGCTCTAGTGGTGAGGGACAGGACACAGGACACACCCTGCCCCTCCCCATAAACTGTTTACTTTGGTGAGATAAAGCCATTGGTATTTGATTGTGAAGAGAAATTAGTCTGGAATATATTAGCCAAGGTTCTTCATCATACAACAAAAGCAACTGTACATAAATCATGTCAGGTTTGATTTATCACATCTGCTTTTTCTAAAACTTCGTGACTTTCATGGCTAGATAGCTAAAACTAACTGAGATAATTTAGACAATTTACATTAACTTTGTTGTTATGGCAATAAATTTGCATTTTAACAGAATGGAAGAATTATAAGCAAATATAGGAATTGGCCAAAGAAAACAAATAAGGGTAAGGAAATTAACCACCACTGTTCACTTCTCTGACTTAAAGCCAGTCAGAATGTTAAAGGCATACTCGTGTTTCAAAATGTTTGAAGTCTAGACTTTTTTGTCAGGATGACAAAAATCAAGATGGGCACCAAGGTCTGAATAGCCCAATCACATTTAACATTGAAGAAACACACAAGCAAAGCACCAAAGAAGAAGCACTAAATGAAAATATTTCCAGATGAGTATTCCAAAATGAATAAATACCAGAATCAAGGTTTCAAATGTAATTCCGATTTGTCAGCCTACATTTATGCATTATGAGAACAGCCTCTGCATGATCACACTGTATTTTGTTATTCTCCAGATCCAGATTAGAGCAACCAGACACAGAAGAGATGGAAAGCCCCAAATACATGAGTGTGACATGTCCAGAATCACAGTGGAATGCTATGATGAAGTCCAGTTTCTTCAGGAAGTATCCAGCAATCACAGTTATTAAATCTTCTTATATACAGTTCCTGCTTTATCAGTTGTGTCTTCATTTTCTGGAAAAAAATTGCAGGGGTATCCTACATTTGACAGCGTCTTTCATTACAAAACTTGATTGGCAGTCTGTGAGCTGAATGAGTTGAGACTGCTAAGAAAAAAATTGCATGTGCTAATGTAATTATAGATGGTAATTCTAACATCTAAGACAGACTAATTAAGGTTGTATAGGCAACCTTAATTCTGACATTTTTCTAACTTCTGAGTAATTGACCTTGCAATCTTAGCACTCCACATGTATCAATTATAATTAGCTTTTAAAAACATGAAAAACAGCCACTGTTGCTGAGGCAGAAAAAGAAAAGGAAAAAAAAAAGGCGAAGAAATCCTTTCCTCTGGAGCCAAGCTGTGATTTTTTGAGTCAAATCTTTCAGAACCACAATTCAGAAAGCTACAAGATGACCTACCTGCTCCAGGCCCTGGCACTATTAGCAACCCTTACATGGGGCAGATACTAGAAACTGGAATACACATCAGCACCGAGAGTTTTCCAACATATTTGCTGTTGAAATGTGGTGATTAAGGATGCCTGGTAGCAAGCCAGGCTTGGTGCTCTTGTTGCTGTCTCCAGGCTCTCTTTCCCCTGCTTTGTCTCTGCAGTTCTTTGTTTCTGCCTTTCTTATCCAAGTTCCTTTCCCTGCTATTGCCTTATATTGTTTACTCACTCTTCTGGGCCTTGGTCCTTGCACATCCTTTTCTGAGCTGTGCATTGGCTGCTTCTTTCTGCTCCAGCTGCCTGTACTCAGCCTGCCCTCTCTCAGACCTCATCGCAATTGAAAAATGAGCCATGAAACTCTGAAGATTCTGCTAAAGTGCTAGCTTGGAGTAAGTCTTGTGTGTATTTTGGCACTAGTCTACTTTCATACAGAGCCTGGAAGGCAGAACCACAGTGTCCCCTATTAAAACATCACAACCTTGCCTCCCTGGCAACCAGTCACAATATATCTTTCATTACTAGTGTTTTTAATATGACTCTGTAACTTTTTCTTTCCAATCTCATTGTGAGAATCTTTTAACTCATGTTTTATTTATTTCTAAATAACTGAGAATTTCAAGATAGAAAACTTCAATTTCTATTTTAGAGTATGGTAAACCTACTATGTAATTATAATGTAGAATTATGTAGAAAAAAGTTAACTGAGCAGTGCTTTGGGATCACAATCTCTACCTCTCTTCCACAGACAGTAATAAGCAGAAGGCTGTTATTAGAGTAATAATGGTAACTGACTTGTGATTAGTAGTCAAAAATTTAACTCACCTAGTTTGAAAGGCTTAGATGTAGAAATATTTCTTTTACAATATTTTTAAATAAATAAAATGTCTTACTGAGTAATTGCGTTCGTACTGACAGTTGCAAATATTGTTTCAGTTCAATCTCTACTTAACCTGTTGTCAGGAAGCAAACTTACACTGTTTTTTCAAATCACTAAAACAAGTTCAATCCTAAGCAATTACGGCAATAAAACAGAACATGCTTTGTCCAAACTTAGTTTGGAAGAAAAAAATAAAACAAAGTCTCCATTCTGAAGTGTTGGCATAGGTGTATTTTGATGTTACAATGTTAGAGAAAAAGAAATTCCACAAGGAACTATGATATTCTCAAATGAGACAGCCAAGACTTTCTTAATATACAGTATCAGAGTTCTTCACCAGATACTGCCTAGGGAGAGCACCATCTTAAGAATTAATGAATATAAACAAGCAATAAATGAATTTAAAGTTAGCATTTTCTCACCATTAAAACGATGAGATGCTGGTGCATTTGCAAAGGTAATGTATTTTTACAGAGTATGCAGCAAGCTCCCTCTCCTCAGGGCATATATTTGTATCTGAGCTTCTTTGCCAGTGAGGAGGAAGCAACTTTAGGGCACAGAACCAAACCTCTAAAAATGAACTATATCTAATTAATAGGGCCAAGTGTGTCATCTATGCTGTAATTTTCACTGAACTTTAATGTCATAATGAGATTTTTCTAGATATCTTTTTACTTCCCAAGAGACTGTTCAAGTTTTAACTGAGTTTTTGGGGTTTGGTGCTGGGAGGGGTTGTTTGTATTTTTGTGTTTGTTTGTTTGCTTGTTTGTGTTTTTTGTTTGTTCGGTTTTGTTCACTTTTGATTTTGGGGGTTTTTTTGCATTTATCAGAAAAAGGGACTGGAATACTTGATATCAAATTCTGTTTATTCATTGGAAATAAGAGAAATTATCTGATAAACTTGATACCCACTCATTCTTTTTAGGACCTTTTTATTTATAGTTTGAAGAGCCGGCTTAAAGCAATGGAAAAATAAAGACCGAGATTAATTTCAAATCTCAACAAGCTTACAAAAATTTAAATAAAAAACTGAATTGTGTATGTTCTTCAATCTATTGCATTTGCTGTTACAAAGAGAGAAAAGCAGAAGGAAGTGAGTAGGTACAAAGCATCCACTTTCAAAAACAATTATTTTAAAGTATTGAAAATTTGCCATGCCATGTTGTTTTCCATTATATTTTTCAAAACATCATAGTTATTCTGGGGTTTTCTATTTGTTTTCCCAAGATAAAGATCATTTATGTATGACATTGAGAGGTGTGTATCACAGGCTTTGCTTCCTTTATTCATCCTGTATAGACCAGCAGCTAAAGTGGTATCAGAAGGCAAAGATCTACAGAATTAGCAGGATTAAAATAGGACTATGAAGTAGCAGATAAAAAGAACGTTGATGAGAGTGAGAAAAATAAATCAGTTTATTTTCAGCTGATCACAATTGATGAATTAGATAAAAAGTAGAGTAGCCATCAGTGAACTAATGGAAATAAAACTGAGTCACACTGCGTTGGATTAACTTTACCAAAAGCTAAACTCTTACCCAGCAGCTCATTCAGTCCCCTCTCCCAAAGGGTGGGCTGCTATGAGGAAAGTTAATTCCATCCCAGCCAGACCCAACAAAGATCTGTACAGAAAATATTTTAAACTCATGTTTGACAAAAATATTATTTTTAAATTGAAAGATTTCCCAGACAAAATGGGAAATTCTGCTTTCATTGGACTCCTGTGTTTTCTGATTCTTGCTTGGAATTTGCAAGACCACTAGGTATCTCCACATCAGTTGATTACAGCCTTTGACTTTGGAAATTACCACTTATATAAAAACCAAAATTATATTCAACTACTTAAAAATTGAGGCTCACATGCCCCATTAAGCAACTATAAATAAATATAACTGTTTCTTAACATACAGCATTTTCAGCGTTGGACTTAATCAGATAATAAATCAACATTTAAGATGCAGTTTCTGTAGAGAAAAACAAAGAGTAATTCTTGCAAGAATTAAGTTAGTTAATTTTACAAATTTACTCATTAAATGCCAATTCCTGCCCCCTAAATTCATTGTGATACTGCAGAAGAAATTGGAGATGAAATTTTCCTTGGGGCAACTAAAGTATGTGAACAAGAAATAATGGAGCATGTAGATTCAGAAAGACACAAATAACTTGCTGCAGTATAGAGCATTGGTAAACCCTGGCAGCCTGTCTTTTTTTAGGAAAAAGGTCTCAATAGCTAGAGGACATGTCAGAAGGTATGCCCACATCTCAAGCAGACACTTTATAGTCTACTTTGTGTCTACACTTTAGACACAAATAGAGCTTTCATTCAGTGTATGTATCTTCTTCAAATCTTCTTCTTTTTAGTACACACTTGTTGTTTCTCTGCTGACTGTAATGACAGAAACCTTATGATACTCAGCATGTGAGATGGCAAAAGAAAAGTCGAGTTTTAAGTATAGCCTCCCTCTCAGCTATGCTGTTTCTTTGGTGTACTTATAAGCAAATGACAGCAAATAGTTCACTAACTTGGTGATAATTTAGGGCTCCTACATCTATCTGTATGAGTCAGGAACCCACTCAACAACTCCACTGCGGGAATGAAACACATCTGTGTCAACAAATCTGCATGTCTAGATCAAATGAGTGAATAGGAGACTCACTTGGTTCTGCGGGGCTGCATAATATAAAAGAAAATAAGATTAGCATGTTGAGCTAGACCAAGGGTCTGTTTGCTGAATGGTCTTTGACAATATGAAATGGCAGCTGACAGGACAGAGTGTGTGAGAACCAGGCAAGCCTTTAAGATACAGGCTTATCCTATGTCTTTTCTGCTCTATCCTCCCAGCTTTCAGCAGACTGTCTAGGGATTTCTGGAGACAGAGATATTTTTGTTTGCTAAAGCCTCAGTGTGTATCTCTTCCATGAGTTTGTCAAATTGCTTTTTGAACCGATTTGCACTTTTGACATCTGGAATGATGCTTGGCAAAGTTTCCACAGTGTATGTATTCAGGTAAAAATATATTTCTTGTTCTCTTGTTTCAACCTGCTCAGTGATGGTTTTTTTCAGGATCCCTAGTTTCTACGCTGTTAAAAATAAGGAGTGCTTTCTACTCTTATATCCCATGGGAATTGAAGACAGCTCAGTTCAGACCTACGGGATTCACATGTTTTTGAAGTAAAATTTAAGTTGCTATATCATTCTCTTACAATGAATACATTTATTTCACAAAAGACCAGATCCAGGTTCAGTAAAGTTATTTTTACTCTTTGTCCAAGCTACCCTCAAAAGAATGAAATTTATATAATGATTTGCATACTGACAGTTTCAAATTTGTTGTTAGAATTACCTGTCAGGTACTTAGACAGAATCAGTTTAAGGATGTTCATTCTTTTACTAATAGTAAATTATAATAAAACTTTCCAATTTTATCTTTCAAAAAAAAAAATAAAAAAACTCAAAAAAAACAAAACAAAACAAAACAAAACAAAACAAACATGCATTTGCTAAAAAATGATAGCATTCACAAGCACTCAATACAATGTTTCATAAATGTGAAGTAAGGCATTGAAAATTCCAGTTTCAGATAAAAATGCATTGCTTTTTTTCCTATAAATAACTACTTGGGCTATGGCAAGCTATCCCAAGAAATTTTATACATAACCCCTTGAAAATTACAGAGAACAGACAGAACTGTCTGATGGTATTCAGTATGACCAGGGAAGTTGAAATGATCATGGCATAAAGTAATCTCTCTTAATACTCCTTTTAGACTCTCTGCTTGATTCTGACATGTCCAGAAATTCTTACTATTCTAGTCATTTGCAGTGAAGCACAAAATTGTTTTCTGTATTTCCAGTCTGATTATAAAACAAATCCAGAATCCTAGGAAATTTCTAGATTTCCTCAATGTATCTCTATTTTGGGGAAAGGAGCCACTTTTTCAACTTGCCCCTCCTCACTTCTCTGTCTTCTGCAGCTGAACAACCACTAGGCTTCACATTATGTATAAGTATTTTGAATGACTGGATAATATAAAAGTTCTGGATGTTAAGTTTTAAAGATGAAAACAGGGTTGGTAAATTAATTGCCTGCATCTATTGACAGAGGCTCAAATTTCATAAAGGGTTCTGTTACTGAAAAATATTTTTAAAAAACAGTGTTTTGTCTCTATCAATTCTATCATGATTGATTTAATGATATAAAACTATCAAAATTATTAGAAATTAAACCCTGTCAAAATCCTATGTTGCCTAAAGCTGTCCTCTTGTTCAGACTTAGGTCTGCCAGACTCCTGGTATCAGCACACATTCCAACTTACTTTGGAATGATCACTGTGTAGTTTCTCATTGCTCTTCCTTCTGAAATACCGCTTGAATCTGACATATCATCAGCTTTATAAATCTCAACTACTCCCTCTCAACTACTTCCATGAGATTTTGCCTTGTTCTTCTGGTCTTGAGGAAGGGGTATTAAGAGTGGTATATGAAGACCAAGGAGAAGGATGACCAGACTGTGATGTGGCACTTGGGAACTGACAGTCGCAGGGAAGTGTTGGGGTCTGGTCGCCCACCATGCACTTCGCTGATCTTGTAAATTTGGAATACTGAAAGCTCAACTTTTTAAAAGAAAGTTGAAAGTCTTATATAATGATGTTTTTCAAGGCCTAAAACTTTCAAGGAATAGCACCAAATATCCTCAAAAGCTATAATAAAATCATTAGAGATGACAGTCATTGAAGAATGATAGCCCCATTGCAGGAATTCTTGTGGAAACAAGTGCTGGGTAAGATGGTCAATTTTAAATACTGTCATGTTCCCTTGTGGTACAAACTGTATCAATCTTGAGTGAAATTTGTTATGAAATGGATTATAAAGGCATGTAACTTCCCACACAAAGCATTAAATAAAAGAAATTCTGAGGAATTCACCTCTGTGTTTGCACTGCTTTGATGAATACTGTATTGCCTAGATCTGGTGGAATAGATAAAGAATCTTTCTTCTGGATGGAGACCCCCATTTAAATCTATGTATGGTACTGCAAATCAGAGAAACATGGCTGAAAAGTGGAAACAGGCACACAGCATGAAAAAGTGATTTTAATCACTTAGGTTTAGAGGTGAATGTTGGTATTGGGAAACAATTAGAAGAATAAACTTCTAGACATATTCTGCATGTGGAACTGCTGACATAACTTGCTATTGCAATTTCTTTGTTGAATGCCAGAAAAATATGTGCATATATTGGTAACTTAACAGGCTGGCCTGAATATTGCAAAGGAACTAATGAATATAATCTCTAAAATCCTACTTGTACTTGGTAAATGAGATGATATTTTTATCCCAAAATCTGCTACAAATTTTCAGCAGTGTAACGTAACTTCTATTCACACCTTTTTGTATGAGTGTGTGAGGAAATAGTATCAAGTTGCACAATCTAATAAATTCATGAAAACTTACTAACAACTCAATATTAATTTTTAACAGTCTAAATCCAAGCTAGCATATACAAGCTTGGTACTCAACTCAAACATGACTGAAATTCCTGGAGCCACAGTTCTATTTTTCTTATCCTTTAAGTTGCTACTGGGTAAAAACTTTCTCTGTATTAAACTGAAAGCTTGAAATTGTGACCTTCTGTATGTGTTCTGTTTTCAGATACTAGAATAAAATAAAGTGTTGTCATGTTAAGCACAACATTTTCTTAGTTGAAGGTCAGTCATGACATTTAGATGAAAATGTCTTCATATTTACAGTCTAGAGACAATAAAAAAATGGTTGCAATTTTATTTTCTTGTTTTTTAATTTTTCTCAAAGGACATTTGAATGATTCTGAAAATAAGAAAAGCAATGGCACTTTCCTGCAAGATCATATTGTCTAAGAAGCGATTCAGAAAGGTGTTTGAAGGAAGAAGGGAATTACCATAATTGCCATGTGCCTCCTTCCTTGTGTAATGTTCAACAATGCTGTAGAAAGAACCAGGAAGATTTGTTTTTATTTTGAGATAAAGTATTGTCAGACAGTCATACCTTCAAAATCCCAATTTAGCAAATCCCACTGGGGTCAGTAGGAGTGTTGTGACAAAACCCAACAGAGCCATAGCACAGTGCTCTGAAGCACTAACTGATCCTTTTGCTTCAAGTTAGGACAAAAGGAGGATATTAGCTATTTTGGGGAGTCCAGATTATGCTACTGCTTCATACTAGACTGCTACAACAGTCTGAGATAAAAAATACATTTTATTGCTGAAATTGGATCACATTTGACATATATATGCACATATTTTCATAGCAGCTCTAAGTCTGCTGTTTCTAGAAAAAAGCCCACCATTTGTCATCTGATTTCAAATGGATTGTGTACCACATGTGCATTAAAAAAATCAATTACCTGTTTTGGTTTTTGTTTCTGGAGTATTTTTTTTTTTTTTGACTTTTCAACCATTATCTTGATCCAGTATGAAACCAGTTCTGATTACCATATCTTATTCTCCAATAGTAAAATAAAGCAAACAACATGAAACTATGAACTAAAATGTGGCATGTGAAATCTCAAATTCCTCCTAAATGACAACACAGTAATTATTAATTAGGAAAAAAATGGAAAAAATATTAAATTTTCCTGTTAATTTAAATCCCAGAAAACATCAATAATTTTGTAGATTATTTAATAACAAATCAGAAATTAATAATTAGTTGTTTTTAGTATTGTGCACTGATTACTACATTAATAATTTACACAACAAATTAACCATAATTACATGAATTGCAATAACTGAAAATGTGTGTTAACAGATGGTGCATGTGGTTTACTGTGAAAAGTAATATTAAAAAACTTTGGGTTTACCTCCTATCTTATTTTGCAGCCTAGCATTGTAAGAGAATCTGTTCCAAATTACTGTCCTGTAAAAGCAGACTGCAGCAAGGTCCTACCTGGCCATTTCCCACACTCCTGATGGTAGCCTGCTCTGACAAACTGAAGAAATGGAAAATGAAGAGGTTCTCAGTCTGTCAGAATGTTCCTACATTTCTAATTGTAGCTCAGTTGAAAATATGTAGGAGATTAAATACTTTTTAAAAAAACCACATTCCTGCTGGGAAAAGGCTGCTGGAATGAAATGTTGAGGTGTGACCTTTCCTGCAGGCCTGCTTTCCAGCTCTCAGTGGCCAATGTAGTGCCCTGTTGAAATCGCTGTGAAAATAAAATTGCACATGAGGCTTCCAGCAAACTGAAGTGCACAGCAATGGCTGTTATCCATCTCTTATTCAGGGGCCAGAGGAAGAAAAGATGATTCTCAAGGCTCTCTGAAGCTTGACAGATTGCTTACTTGTTGCAGCAATGACACAGGAAGGGTTGAAAGATTTTCACATGAAATACATTGGAAAATACAAGGGAACTCAGACTTGCAATGTAAATGCTTTTTCTTAACATCTGCCATCAGCAGACTAAAACCAATAGAGTTAATTTTATCAGTCTGAGTGAAGGTCAGATTTTATGACTCCCTGACCTCCAAAGACATCCTCAGTTTAAGTCTGTTGTGGAAGTCCAGAGATGAATTAAAGGTAATGTTTCCTCCACCTTAGCAGCACTTCTCTGTAATGGAAAATTATTGCTTTTATCGACTTTGCACCAACTATAAAGGCCATAGAAATGCTACTGTTATCTAGTCAAAGAAAGAAAATAATAAAGTTTTAGCTATAGCATAATTATGAACTGTCCAACATACACAATAGCTCTGCTAGAGTTGATTGTGACCTGTAATGAGCTACTCAACCTGCTGTTCTATGTGTAAAAGTGAAATTTTCTGTCTTCCTAAGTTACCTGAGTGTCCAAAGACTAATTTGCAAACTGCATCACTTCTTAATTGGGAAGCAGGGGGGCAGGAAGAGTGTCTGTGTATTTTGGATGCCTCCAGAAAAATAAAATTTTCAGTCTCTCAGTTTTTGCCATAGGCTCCCAATTCCTTTTTAGATCTACCTATGAGATTCTGCTGATTTTACACAATTTTTTTAATACTGAAAAACATTTAAGTAGACATATATATATTTAAGTTTTATTCTATTATATTTAAAACTGATTTACAAGTCTTAAAACACAGAATAATGATTATTTTTTTAAACATAAATAAGACAATTCATCAAATATAGAACCATTAATCCAATAAAAATAATGATAAAATGTGATTAAATAATCTAAGGGAAAATCCATCTTCATTTTTGCTATAAACTATTCAAGGAACCCTCATAAAGACATAGACGCTAGACTCTCTTGGTCTTCTGAAATTTAATAGCTGAGTGCTACCTCTGGTTACCTATCTTCTTTTCATTGTAAATGTCTATTTTTATTGATGGTTTCTAAATTACTGAATGGATATTCAGTTGTGCTTTTGTCAGCAATCATGATGTACAGGTTTTCTGTAATTATATAATTCTCTTAATGACCTGTACTTTTTTTTTTTTTTTTGTAGGCATGATCCAGAAAAGCAAGTGATATAATTTCCACACAGAGTTAAAATAAGAGCAGTCAGAAAGGAGAGATGTGCATCAAGATTTTAATGTATATAGCACATGGAACAGCTGTAAGTCACTTGAAAGTTTTCTGTACTTACTAAACTCTAGAGCAAGGGAGGTTGACCTAGGCTGGCTGTCAGACCCCCACCAGTGACTTTCTCACTCGTCCTTCTCAGTGGGACAGAGGAAGAAAACATGGTGGAAAACCTCAGGAGCTGAGATAAAAGCACTTTATTAGTAGTTTGTTATTTATTGTTATGGGCTGCTACAAGGAACGTTAACTCCACCACATCCAGATCCAGTATAAAAATACAACCTAAGTAATCAATTACATTATATAATTCACTCCAAAAAGAAAATAAGGACGGTAATAATTTATTTTAGCCTAGTATAACAAACGATTCACAAAGAATTTTTTAGAAACATTTTCAATGCTAATATAAGAATATACAGTAATTTCACCATTACAAGCCGCACCTGATTATAAGCCACAGCTCTGGGTGTCGGCAACATTTAGGTCTTTTTCCATATATAAGCCGCATTGGATTATTAGCCGCACTTTAGTTCGTAGTGAGGATCCGCGTGCAACTTTCACGAAGCTATCAATTAGTAACAAAACCGCTGGATCATGTAGTTTACTGGCTCAGCCCTGCTTGGGGCGGCCGCCAGGGAGCAGCCCCGGCCCCGCTCACCGCTGCCACTGGGAAGAGGGAGAGCGGCGTGCCCGGCCACTGGCACCAGGAAGAGGGAGAGCGGCGTCCCCAGCTGCTGCCGCCGGGAAGAGGGAAAGGGGCGTGCCCGGCTCCTGCCGCACCTCCTGGGGCCAAGCAGCACCACCACTGCCCCACCTCCCGGGGCTGGGCGGGCTCCAGCTTGGCTGGGAGCTGCTGCAGGCTCGGACTTCCAGGTTGGGAAATTTCCAAAATTTGTTCATATATTGGCTGCTCCTGAATGTAAGCCGCACTTCCAGTTTGGGAGCAAAATTTTAGTCAAAATTGTGCAGCTTATAATCATGAAATTACTGTAATTTATGAAGCTTCATCATAAAGCTGTTCAGAAGGAACACTGCAGCATGCTGTTCTTCACCAGTGATAAATAATCTGCCTTTAAATTCTACCTGAATCTCTACCTGAATTTTTTTCATTACCAGTTTCCTTGCTTGTGGACTCGAGTGCATTAACTCTGCTTTAGGCAATTTTATATTGATTTGACTTACAGAGGCACAAATCTACTGGAGAACTTGAAAGAAAAGGTCTTTTGGGAATTTTAGGCCCACCTTGCTACTGGCTCATGGTAGGTAGCACATGTTGTTATGTCTCCTGACATTAAAATGAACATAAAACTGACCATTTTCATCACAGGATTCCATCAATGCCTGAAAATTTTTTCAGAATCATTCAATGTTTTTCTCTATTTTTACTTTATTTTCTAGAGGTTTTACTGACAGGAAAAATGGTTTTCTTAATATCACCCAGATGTTAGGGCAAACTGTTGGCAGCTCACTGAGAAAGTTCGGCATTTTTGAGTAAGGCTGGATCCAGCACTGGGATCCAAAATGAGGCCATAGCTCCTTCTGCTATGATAAAGAAATGACAGCTTGAAAATGTCATTTCTGAAAGAGCTTTTAGTTTTATCATTTCACACTTTGGTTTAGTTAAAATTAAAACAATAGAATGAAAGTATTTGGTTTGTATCCTTTCTTCAGGCACACAACACTTTCAATATGCATCTTTTTGGAAGTGTCAACATACAGCTAAATAGTGTAGAGTAAGCAATACTAAATTAAATAATTCAGAAAAGGTGAAACACCAAATAAAAAATGCAAAAACTCAAACTTACCCCATCATATTGAGAAAAGACAGATAATAGCTTTCTTCTACTTTTCTTTCTCCTTTTTTTTCAAGTAGCTTTTATTGTGTTTTTGACAAGTCAAAAATGACTTGTAAATTACTGAGGTACTGTTAAATAGAGAAAATATTTCTCAGATCAAATGTAACGTGAAACACGGTATTTAGATCATCTAGCTGTTACCATTAAAAAAAGAAAAAAACTTAATCTTCAGATTTATCTGGTCATCTAGATTATTTCCATGGTACAGAAAAGAAACAGGCATCATGCATGAGCAGTTTACACAAATTATGTTAGACATTTAGGGCATAGGAAAGATGGATCAATGACTAACCTAGCTCTTGAGAGAAGTGAATAAGTGAGACAAATCTCATAACTTCTCTGAAACACTGGCCTTTTTTGTTGACTTTTTTTTAATTGTCATATCTTTTGATAGACTCTTCATCTCAGTACCAATTCCTGATATCAGACCAATAAACATGCTGTCATCTTTAAATTCTCTTTTGAATATAGTCCAGTCTCTGATTCCACCATCACATGATGAGCATATGTATGTACAATAGTATCAATCACAGCACAATGGGTCTTCAAATTGCTTCAATATTTCACAGAAACTGAACAAGCTGCATGAGCTGTACAGCTCAGTGGTGACTGAGCACAAAGCTTAATGGAATCCATTTAAAACACGTTCTTGAAATATTAAATCAAAGTGGCAATTTGACATTCCTGCCTTTAAATTAACAGCTCACAATCACATTCATAAGCAACTCCATTTTATTCCCCCTCATGTATAGATGCTACAAAATTAACTAAGGTCAAGATATATGAGATTTTTCCCTCTTTATATTTTAGTTTCATACTCATTTTATTATATTTTTTCATTAGTCTTTTCCTGAGTTAAACATTACCCAGAAAAAATAATTTTAGCCTCAGACAAAGATAATGAAGTTTTGAGTTTGATTCTGAGGCTAGGTCATCAGATGTGAAACTTTGATTTCCCCCATTGTGGTTTTTTGGGTGATATTAAAAAAACGACGGAAATTAAAATGTTATTCACTGGAATTCACCACATTTCATGGCTTACTCAATATTAATTAAATTTAAAATTGGAAACTTGCAAATTATTTATCAGGTATGCAAATGCATGTTTGTGGTATTGAATGTTTGGTTTAAAAGTACCAAATGAAAGTATACAAAGCACAAGGTTTTAAAAATTTGCAGTCCTTTAGCCATGCTATGACTGCCACTTGTCATGATTGGCTCATAACTCTTTCATAACCTCTGCATAAGACATCAAAGAGCTCAGTGTTGCTCCTGTAGAACAAGTGTACAACATAACAGGAACTGAGAGTACATGTGCATGTAATTTTAGAAAGAAAGTGATTAGAGAGATGTTAAAAATGTTATTTGCACTCTCTGATGTTAGACATCTGTCTTAGGTAGCTAAAAGTTTTCTTGGCAATCAAGAATGTTGTTTTTTGAGACAGCCAATGCAGCTGCTACTCTGTCCTGCCCATTCTAACCAACTGCTTTAGGGATTTCTGAATTCTTTGTCAACCACCTCCTGACTGCAGGCTGAATTCAGTTAGGTTTTTTCCCTCAGAAAATGGCACCATAAACTCTTGTTACACAAGATTTGATTAATGTCCATTTCAGATGTCCCTGCAGCAAGGGCAGAACACAGATGGAGGCTGGCCACTGATCTGAGTTGAACCATTTCCACCTGTCAATCAGCATCTGTAGTTTATAGCAGGATGTCTTGAGGAAAGGTGGTATCAGTGATATCTTTCTGTAAGAAGCTGAGAGGTTCAGAAATTGATTAATGAGCAGGTCCAGAGTCCATCAAGTGAGAGCAAGATAGAGAGATGGGTGTACCATTCTAAGGCAAGCTCTCACCACTCATCCATCAGAGCCCGACGTTAACAGATGAGTTGCTTCACTCTCCCTCTTCAGTCAGTGGAGAAAAAGGCTTCTCTTATGGTGAGCTAAAGCTAGAAACTATCTCAGCTGCACACAAGTGAAACTCGTTTCTTTCCTTTGACAGCAGGACTTGAAAGATACTGTACTTAAACACTGAAGTTAGACCTTGTGAGTGCTCCTCAAGAACAAATAAATTGTCCTTTGAAATCCTATAGAAATATACTAAAGTGAAAAAATTTTCATAAATTACCTAAAAGTGGCTACACCCTGAATCCATTCTAGAAATACAGTGAACAATACATTGCAGTGACTACATACCTCAGCTTTTCCTGACGGAGATATCAGAAAGTAATGAAAAAATGTAGTGACAGGCAATTTCACCTTACTTCTTCTCCACTTCATAGCCTAGCAAAAACCAGGCAAAGCACTGACTGACAATGCTGGAAAATACTTATTTTCTAGTCCTCTTCTATATTGGTAGTATATTGGGGTCTTTTAAGCTCTGCACTCTCTTCAGGTCATTCAGAAACAACACAGTAAAAAGTGATTCTGACCCTGAACAGGTAAGCCATTTTCTGATGCTGAATTTCCATGCCTGTCTGTTTCCATTGTGTTTCGGAATGTAGAATGGGAGCATTTAAAAGACTTTTATCTGTGAATATAGGAAGTATGAGATAGAAAGTGTTAATGCTAAAGAATTGGACTTCTTTTCCTGCAAATCTCTCTTCATACTGAGTAAGGAAAAATACACCTTAAGGTTATACAAAGATCAAAGCAAGCATAGTGAGTTAGTCAACACTTGAAACACCTTTTCTCAACAGGGTGTACTAACCTTCAGTGAGCTCCCTCCTACCACAGTAGACCAGTTGCATTCCTCAGGCTAGTTTGGTATCTCTGTGTCACATTGATTTACTCCTAGATTGATTTACTCCTAGAACTACATTTCTAACTCAGAATAACCATAAGGTTATTTTATGTAATTTTGCTAGAAATAATATCATAAAGCTATTTACACTGATCACTTGTGGTATAAACACAGCACTATTTTAAACAGGAATCCATCAGGGAGAACCTTCTAGAACTGATACAGCATGGGATCCTGGTGAGAAAACAGGGAACTCGACCTTTGCAATAAATATGCATTCTAAGAATATTGATTTATGATGGACCCTGGTGCTTGGTGCTTCAGAGAAATTTTCCGCAGAGGATATTCTACCTAAACTTATATTGTACTCGTTGTAGTGAATCTGAAACCCAGTCATGGGAGGTGTGATGGTAGGGTGACTGCTTTGGCCAAAGTGATCATGAAATGATCAAGTTTAAAATTTTCAGTGAAATCACAGAATCACAGAATTGGTCAGATGGGAAGGGATCACAGTCCAACCTCCCTGCTCAAACAGGGTCGTCCTAGAGCATATGGCAGAGAATTGTGTCCAGACTATCCAGAATATCCCCAGTGAGGGACTCCTGATGTCCATTTGCAATCTGTTCCAGTTTGATGTCACTAATAAGAAAAAAAGGACAGCAGAGTTGTTACCCTAGACTCCAGAAGAGCAAACCTTAAGCTATTTGAGAAGCTGTTTAGCAGAGTACTACAGGAATCTGCTTTTGAAGCTTAGGAGTTCAAGAGTGCTGGTAAGTATTTAAGACCCATCTTATAGACCAACAGGAGCAACAATTCCACTGTGTCTTAAGTCAAACGAGCAGGGTAGAAGACTGGCTTAACTGAGTATGAAACTCCCTGTTGAGACCAAAAGGAAAAAAAAATGCATGTACTCTGGAAGCAAGGTCAGGCTTACCAAAAAGAATACAGGGCTCTATTTTGTAGATGCAGGAAGAAGACAAAAGGTCAAAGCTCAATTATAGTGAAATTGATCATTGCTGCGTCATATAACAAGAAGAGTTTCCAAAGTGCATTAATAGCAAGAGCAGATCTAAAGGAAACATTGGACTGATCCTTTTTGAAGATGGTGATTTGACTAATAGGGATGAAGAGAAAGCTGATGGCTACTTGGTACTTTTTAAAAAGTCCAGATATCTCACTGCTCAGATCAATCAAGATTTTAATGGTTAAAACATCAGTCTCCTTAGTCTGCTTCTATGTAAGTGTAAGAGACCTACTGTCTCATTTCAACCCCTACAGAAGTATTTTCGATAAAATGCATCTGCACAGATCACTACAAACGTGTGTGGCAGGAATTTCATTCTATTGGGCTAAAATGAGGAGGAAGAAATAAAAAGGTGCCACTTAACACTTAACGTATACTGAACATATCAAGCATTTAAATTTAACAGTTATTAACGCACAACAGTGAATTTCAAAGAGGATGTCCATGATAAGGATGTGGTGTGATGTCATGTTGTCTTGCTTGCAATTTGTTATAAAGTCACCTCGTATGTAAGTCACCATCCAACAGTTATCCTATTAATATTTTTATATCTTCTATAGCAACATGAATATTAGTTAAGGGTTATCCAGACACTAAACAAAAAAATAATAGAAAGTAAATGCAACCACAAAGCATCTCAAAATACGTGCTTTATTTACTACCTTTACGAGAAAATTAGTTAGGAAAATACCCGATCTGCGGTAAAAAAAAAAAAAAAAAAAAAATCCTAAATCAAACAAATTTGTCTGTTCAGAAGTTTTCTGCTAGATGCCTATGGCATTTTATTTCAGCGTCACAAAACCAAGTATAAGCAGTTAAAATGTCTTTGACCTGAAAATAATAATAATTAGAAAATCAGAATTTCTTTCTCTCTGTATTAGCTTAACAACTGGATTAATGTATAAGTGACTTCAGAAAGAAGGGACTGAAAAAAATTACTGACGTGCTTAAAAAAATTTACTGCAAAGAGTATACTGACACCAGTGTATTCCTTTATTTTTCCCATTCTTTAAATCAGAGTATGGTTTTGCAGCTATAAATTAACAAGGTTGTATCTATCACAAGAAATATCTGAAACAGAATATGAGCTGCTGTATAGAGTTATAAAGAAATTACATTAATCCCTACTAAAGAGTCCAAAAGAGAAACAAAAGTAAACAATAAAAAACTCTGAATAGTATAAGGTTTAGATTAAGCAGTTCTGTTCCTCATAGAACTCCCAAATTTTCTTAATTATACTGCTCAAGAACTTTTCCAAGCCTGAGGTTACATCCTTAGGATCATGTTTAGCATCCACTAGAGACCTATCCTTTTTGCACAGGTCCAGTCATTTTTTTAACTCATTTGTATTTTGGCCTTCATAACATCTTGTGACAATAAATTGCATGCTCTTATTGTGCTCTATGCAGAGAAGAATTTAATTCCTTCTCAGCACCTTTCCAACATCTCCTAGACCTAGGGAATGTATGGCATGAACTGAATTCAAGATAAACCAGGAGAAAAAAGCAAGAAATGCTTTATGGGAAAATAAGAAAGCTAATAATTCTACAGTGTTCTTAGTGCAATGACAGTGGTGGGAGGCACTGAATATATTTCTATAGCTAAGCAACAAAAATACTTTCATTGGGTTCCTACAGACTTCTCTTCAGAGACTTGTACAGAGCTATTACAAATTTCTTGGGCCACATTTGTTTATATTGAAATAAAATAAGAGCTTTAGGATTTGGAAATATCATTAAAATCTTTCTTCATTAAAGCAAAAATCTCGTTCAGAAAAAACAGTTCTCTCTCCATTGTCTAAAGTACATTCTGGAACTTTAAACAGATGTTTTAAAACTGCAGCTTGGTGTCTCTGTTGCAGACACGTTTCACAATGACGAGAACTTCTACAGCCTATTGCATTCAGATATTCTAAGAACTGGGGAATTAGGGAGATCAGTAAACAGATGCAGGGTAACAACTTGCTTTTTCCAATCTGTTTTCACAATTACCAACATGTCTGCAAGGAAAGTGCAAGAATAAGAAAAGGTAGCTAGACAACAGAAATTCCTGGAGCTAGCCAGCCTGGCAGCTGAAAGCAAGGGAAAGCATACCCCTACCACCCCATCCTACATCTGCTCACTTGCTATGGAAATAAGACAGCAGTAACCAATTTATGCATCTCAAGGCCAGAACATGTCAAGTGGCTGACATGATTTCTGCTAAAATGCCAGCAGCCCTTGCTCTTCAGCAGGAGAGAATATTAATGAGCCTTAACCACAATCTGGTCCAGGACTGCTTCCTACAAGGTGTTACAGAGGGAAGTCCATGTCTCATGTCTCACAGGCACCCTCCAGATGGAAATTCCCTTCAGTCTGGTTTCATGATATAAAAGAGGTAGAGGATTTAAACTTTAATAACACGGTGGGTTTAGTGATCAGTTGAAATGCCAGTATTTGCCACAGAATAATTGTCTCCATTGCATATGGTATGCCAAAAGAAGCTTTTTTGATGCAAGGCAGATATACCTCTATAGGACACATTTCAGCTGTTGATAATTAGATTTATGTCTTTCTATTTTTCTAGAGGAGAGGATTAAGAACACCAATCAAAGCTCAATGTACTACACTAGCACATAGCATGGTTTTAATGATCTTTTTATTATTTTAACTGAAACATACTTTTTTCTATATATGAGCATATGATATTTTGGAAAATAAAGGTGCATTGAAATATTTCCTGTTTAGTTATTAGTCTAGAGAAAAACCGAATTATGTCTCTAACAAACTGTTGATTTAGCAACAAGCAAAAAATGAGAAATTTCAAAACCTTAAAGGTTCCAATAGAAAAATTAATTTCTTAGCTAGTCATTTATTTCTCACCAGTAGTCATCCCCCATAGACAAGTATGGCATTTTACTGAAGCTATTTGTACTTTTCCTTTGGCCCCTTTTCCTAATTTACAGTTTCCAGAGAAATTATTTAAACAATATATCTTTTTGCTTTCAACTTATTGTTCAGAGAAGTAGAAAGCCCGCATTACTGCTAGTCTACTGGATACTGATCCTGTCCTAGTAGGCTGACCTATAATTTAATGTGTTTTGGGAGAAGGACTAATAATAACAATTGCAAATATAAAACTAACAATTGGATGCAAATTGTTGATAACTGCTTAAATTTCAATGCTCTTCATGAAATAGACTTACAATGTTGTATGAAACATAGGTAGAATTTTGCAAAGTTGTCTCTTGCATTTACATGTCACAAACAGTGTTGCAAAACATCTGGAATTTTATTAAATGATCATTTTAAAAAATAGAACACTAAAAAACCAAAATCAAATGAGAAAACTGATCTGAAATGGTTGCCTTTTTCTCAATTCTGTATTCTATGCAAAATTCAATTGATGACTAGATTTTTGTTCTTTCAAAATTCATGGCATTTCATGGTATTCTATTTAGTGGAAAATCTTTGGCATGTTTCCCTGTGAGATTATATATTATACCCACAGCTATAGGAATATCAAACATTTGCTTAGAGCAATAGGCTCTTGTGTGATGCATAACAGCTTCAGAAAAAGCTGTTCTTTGTATTTTGGTTGCAACAGCTGCTGGAAAAATTGGAATGTTGCTGTTTTCATGCTACTAAATAATATGTTGATACCCCTGCAAGAGTATCCACTGAAGTATGTTCCTGCAGAAGTCACAGCAAAGTGGAGAGACAGTCGGCTGAAAGTACTGAACCTTTCTGGAAAGAGCAAGGGAAGAATTATGAGGATGTATGTATGAAATTTCTAGACCAAGTGAGGTGTTCTGTGAACCCTGAAGAACTGTCATCAAACTACTCACCTGGCCCCAGATTTTGCAAAGAGATAAAGTTGTAAATCTGAGCCTTTTTGTACAGGGAAAAGCTTTCAAATCCCATTCTCCTCTGTGAATGATTATCCTTATAATCAAACAAGTAGGTAGTAATAGTCAACAGTAAAAGTGGGTGTGAGTCATCTGTAAACAGATGATCAAGGCAGGTTCATTGAAGCGTTTCATTCCGGAAATCACCATCTCATATGTATATATGCATACCTAATTCTGATGTATGCGCACATGTTATGGGACAAAATCCAGGTTTCAGACCTTTCTTTTCTGAGTATGAGCTGTTGAAAGCAGTATAGGTCTCTTAATCAGCAGGCTGGTTATTATTAAAGCTGTAATTCTTTCCCTTTGCTGTATGAGAACAAAGGGACCCAGCATGGATTTGTAATATCTGGGAACTAGGATTGCAGAAAGAAGTATTATGCTTGGACACATAATTTTCACAGTCAAAACAGTGAATTTATGCTAAACTTCTGTATTTCTCTCTTACTGATGCAGAACATTTTAACAAAAGTAAACATATAGTCATAGTATAAATTCATACAGTGAAAGAGATTGACTTGTAACAGATGCATTTGAATTTCATACAGTATCTGTGAGTTTCAGCTTGCAAGCCACTAGAGCTGCTTCACATTCTTTATGCTTTTTTGGGACTTGCTGGGCTTTGGCTTTTGGGTTTTGTATATTTCTTTGGTAATATGAATTATATGCAAAAGTTATAGGTCCTGACCCTACACACATCCAAACAGCATTCATAAACCATGTCAGATTAACAGAAAAGCAATAAGGAAAAGCAATCATCAGTGTAAACAAAAGCTTTCTGTCTTGTTTCTGATGTTAGCTCATGCCAGTCAATAATCCTCAGCCCTCCAGTCCAGATATTTACCTGGACCTTTACCTAATTTCAATTATGTTGAAGGGAAAGTCAAATAACATCCTACTTTAACACTCTGCAGACTATTAAAAATTCTTTCCTTCCAATGTACCTATTATCTTGCAAGGGTATGATTTATTACAGAGGAAGTACAGGGAGATTTTTACTGGAATAATAATTTTTGTGTATTTCTGCTGTCATGTTTTCTCAAAGAGCATCAATAAAACTATCTTCCAATGGTATGGGAGGCCTAGAGTCCTTATCCAGCTCTTCAGGATGCACACATCGTTACATTTTCTAATTGGAATACTAGTAGATTTTTTTTAAATAGAGGAAACATTAAATCAATATATGTTTCTAAAGTATTCAACATAAGTGATGAGCACAAGGGTCATGAAGGTTATTTGAGGTACATTCAAGACACCATGATTCACTTCACATTACTTATTCTAGAACCACATCCAATATGCTGCAAAGAGATATGTGCAGGCAATAAAACCCAAATCTTCTGTTTCCGACTGGTGCCCTTGTAAGTTCCCCATTAATTACAAAGCATATTTCATTTGTATTGGGAGGCATATTTCTTTTCTATGTGTAGCTGCTGACCAAGAGAAGACGTGCATATATTTGAAATATGTTCACATTATTGAATACTGGTGTTTCAACGATACTCTACCAAAAAGAGCATATTAAATGCATTCCTTATGTAAATAATGTAACAAAATCACATTACTTAATTCTGATAATTTAATAATTAATTAATTTCATTCCATTTCTTTCTGCCACTAGCACTGTTTTGGTTTTGAGCAGTCAGCTTTAATAGGAAAAAAAGAAATCAAGTTTCATTGCCTTTAAAAATGTCTTCAGGACAGTAGTCAGAAAAAGGAAGAAGAAAACATTAACCATCCACTCAGAAATTATGCTGTCACAGAAGATGCTGCACTTTGCTGTTTGCTCTGTCCAAACCACAGCAGCGATAGAACCAGTGCCATTCTCACAGGCACTAAGTGCTGAGAGTGATTTTACCTGCAGTTTCTTTTATCCACCAAACCTGGACACCTGCGGGCTCACCGACCCCCTGATTTCTATGGAAGGAAATCCTGGTGCTCCTACGTCCTTGTGCTCTCTGCAGGTGTTAGTAGCCAGTGGAACTGATCCTTGAGGACGGAAAGTAAAACCCTTTCACATCAGAACATCTTCAGCAGATCATACCTGGTGCTCTGGTGGGTCTATGAGTGGCACAGTGAGAGCAATTAGTTCCTGAATGAGGATAACAACAGGCGATTACCCTATTTAACAGCTGCTAAGTGGTGTTAATTGCTGGCTATATACCACAAGCTGAGCAATTTTGTGCAAACTGTACAAATAGAACAAAACAAACAGATGATGTAGGGAGAAAAATGGGTCTGGAAGAACTTCTATTAATCCCAAATAGACATACAGCTGGAGAGATCATATTCATTGCTGGTGTGAATTATTTGTAACAAGCAGTTTGTCAAATCCAGCCCGTTACTGAATTGTCTGTGAATAGACAGCAAATTATATTTGTTTCTTCATTATTCACAGTCATTTAATGAATGGTTTGTATGAAAACATTTTTTGCCCAAGGTTTTCTCCAGCATGGCTAGTTTGTGATAAATTCATTCTCATTGAACCATGCCATGATTTCCGTGAAACAGAGTAAAGAATAAGATATTTTCTGAATCTAGACTAAAACTGTAAGTTAATAACAAGCAAATTATCTCTAAAAATGTGAAGAAAATATTTCTAAATGAAATTACGATGTAGACTTTCTCTTCTTCTCACTGAAAAGCTGAAAATAACAGGAAAAGTCCAAAAAAGAAATCTTACCTGTTTTTTTAGGTGCTCTGTTGGTTTTCAGGTCTCTGTTGCTAAGAGAATTCACTAATCACAGTGCAGTGCATGACCAGCAAAGCTGGTGACTGTGTACATTGCATTGTTTAATAGCATGCTTTAGATTTTACATGACAGACAAAAGTTGACTTAGTTGGAAAGTACAGCTGCCAATTATAAAAAGGCCCTACATGCTGTGAAGATGTTGATATTATGAAAGTAATCATAGAAGGAAAAAAAATAGAGTTTTTTAAGTCCCTCTCCTGGTTTTAACTGGGATGGAATTAATTTTCTTCTTAGTAGCTGTACAATGCTGTGGTTTAGATTCACTGCGAGAATAAAGTTGATAACACAGTGATGTTTTGGTGGTTTCTAAGTCATACTTATCCTGTCAAGGACTTTCCAGTGTCTTGTGGTCCGCCAGTGAGGAACTGCACAAGAAGCTCTGAGAGAGCATGGCTGAGACAGATGACCCAAAGTGGCCAAATGATATTCCATACTGCAGATCATCTTATCCAGTATATAAACTGGGGGAAGTTACCTTGCAGGGGTCAGTTGTGACTTGGAGACTGGCTGAGCTGGTGGTGAAAATTGTATTGTGCATCACTTGTTTCTCTCAGCTCTCTTTCTCTACCTACTTTTTTATTGCATTTACTATTAATTATTATTATTATCATCTTCATCATCGTCCTTCTTCTCCTCCTCATCATCATCATCTGTGTTTTGTTTTGCTTTTTTTAATTATTAAACTGTTCTTGTCTTGACCGATGAGCTTTACTCTTTTCCTGATTCTCCTCCCCATCCCACCATGGAAGAAGTGGAGTGAGCAAGCAGCTGCATGGTACTTAATTGCCCGTTTGTGTTAAACCAGCCCCAAAAAGTCACTATAATAATATATTCACAGCTGAAAAATGAGATTCTGCAAACAAATTGTGAATGTCCATTTGAAATTATTCTTTCTGATGAACTACACAAAAACAAGCTAAGTAGACATCAATAAATATTCTAGATAACATCAAAGTAGTGGCACTGTTGATGTACCTAAGATAAATGCTCCACACTGGTTTCTTTTCCAACTGTGAATCAAGAAAAAGGACCCAGTACCAGGTATGCAGCAGACTGAAGGACCAGTATTGTCAATTGGTTTCTGTTGCTTTGGTTCCACCTCAGCTCAATCATCTGATGAATTTCTCTCGATCCTTTTTGCTTTATTTTAGAAAGGATGTTGTTTTCCCTAAAGTTCGTGTTGGTCTTCTATACATAAATATTTCTCCCAACAGTCACACATTCACATTACCATTATAAGCCATGAAAAACTTATTTATTACCAGTAAGACCTTTTTCAGTGGACTCCCATGGAACAAAGGCAAGATTTTATTTTTCAGAAAGTCCATGAAAGTAAGGAAATTTGAGGTAAGAGATCAAATGCCAAACATGTTGTCAAAGTGCTTAAAATTTGTGTTTCTTTTTTCTTCTTCTCCTACAGAGCTTTTGAAGGCCAAGAGAGTGCTGGCATGCAATAAACATAGCTTATCTCTAAGACATGGCACTCGGTCAATGACAGTAGATTTTTGGGTGTTTTGAGTGGAAATTTTCTAGAACCATGAAAAATGCAATTTTAGAGTACATTTGATCTTCATATAATTGGAATATTTGCATAGAATTTGACTTTACAAAATAAATTGGAAGTCTTCTCAATTCAATGATTTTCATATTATCAATGGGAAAGTAATTTCTATAG
>PYHW01010840.1:6867609-6881115 GCA_013186435.1 Turdus rufiventris
AAAAAAAAAAAAAAAAAGAGAGAGAGAGAGAGAGAAGAGAAAGAACAGAAGACAGAAGATCTGGTGCTGGCAAAATGGCAATTGACCCTGAAGAATAACCAGGGATTATGACTCTGGGATTTCAACTGTACATTACAATGGATTTACAAGCTGAACTGCTAAACTTCTTAGCTTCTCTGCCTTGGAGAAACTTGTTATACATTAGTCCTTTCTTTAAATAATGTATATCGTCATTTAAGGCTACAGTCTGTGTAAATACAGAGAGAGAGGAGGCACATAAACCTA
This sequence comes from Turdus rufiventris, assembly GCA_013186435.1. Lineage (NCBI taxonomy): Eukaryota > Metazoa > Chordata > Aves > Passeriformes > Turdidae > Turdus > Turdus rufiventris. The sequence goes on from PYHW01010840.1 coordinate 6,867,895, forward strand.
GTCTTAATAGGGCTATATTTTATATATTTCAATAAATGCTTTTATGCTTCAAAATATTTTCAGGGAATACAGAACCAAGTAAGGCTCCTTAGCTTGACATGTAGCACGTAGTTTGGGTAAAATAATTAATTCCTTGGTTTACAGATGTTGCAGAGCTTCCAAATGTAGAACCCTGCTTGGGAGGAGGCTGCAGCAGCTCCATGCTGACTGTCAGTCTGACCAGAAGCTGTCCCCAGTCTCTCCAACTGTGGCCCAAATCACCTACTTTGCATTGTCTGGAAGAACCTTCACTAACTATTCTTGCCGTGCTCCTTCCTGTCACTGGTACCATGGACACATGGACTGCTCTGACTCCTGGTCCCACCCCAGGGCTATCACTGAGTCACATACACACACTTTTGCACACAGGACAGAGACCCCCTTTCAGGGAAATGGCTAGACATGGGATTTAATGAGAAGCTAAGACACACAGTAATGATCAGGAACATAGGGCATAGCCAAGCAGATGCACTGACCAGGGCCTGCTTGCATGCAACTGGTTCATGTATCAATTTGCACTTCTATTTTTCTACTTGTTCTTCTCCAAGATGCCTTGCTTCCTCCTTTTTCCCACTCTTGGTTTGTCCCCAAAACATATCATAGTCAATCCTGTGCAATCCAAGTACCCTTCCCCTGCACTCCATACTGAGGTCCATTCCCTTGATCTTGCTGCAGAAGGTAATAAATAAATAAAGCAGGCATGAGCTAGTGTACATCACAGAGTCAGCAGCTGCATGCTGCGTACAAAACTACATCTCGATGAGGTGGGCAAAGAGGAGAAGCAGTCACTGCTCTTTTAATATAATATGGACACAGCAGAGAGATTGTTTTCTTCCAGCCTCACTAGATTGATGTACCCAGATACACCCCTTATCTTGCAGTGCCTGGAAATGCCTGATGAAATACAATTACAAGTTTATGCATGTAATATATACTCTCTCCTCTCTCATAGATAATTATGGATTGGTGCTGCTAAGTCTCTGAAATCCTCCCCTGCATGTCAAGATGACTATTTCTTCTGTGTTTCTTTATTCATCCCCTGGCACTGTTGCAGTAGAGAGTGTGGACAGGCAATATGAGTAAAAAATGTCTACTTCAGAGGAATGCTGCAAGGCTTTCTTGCACTCTTTGCTGCCTTGCCTACTTTTGCTGTAATTTCTTCAACTTCTGAATGTTATCATAGGACAGGTAGTACTAATAATATGGGTAAAGTAAGAAGATCTCAATACTGAAGATGGATATTTTGACATTTTCTGTATTATCCTGAAGCGTGAGGCAAGATGAATTGGGGGAAAGAAACTGACTAACCCACAAAAAAATCAAATCCTCCCTCACACTCCTTCAGTGCTGTAAACCAGAATACTTTTACCTTGATATAGCTGACACATGAACAGACTATCTCCTTTCCCTATTAGATTTCTAGTTTTTAGTGGATAAGTTTGTAACAATTAACAGAATGAGTAGTGACATTGACACCAACATTTTGAGGTAGCACTTTATGTAATAAACAGACCTCACACTTTGAACTTCATGCATGTCATTAGAGAAGGCCTTCTGTGATTTCACCTCAAGACTGAAGTGAAATGGAATGCAATGGATCATGTGGAATGTAAGCTTCTCCAAGTACACAGTGGGATTTGGGATGTGGGTTGAATCTTCCCACTAGGAGTGTTACTAACAAAGCTGAAACACATTTATTTGTTAGCACACAAATTTGTCTCTACTCTCTAACAAGAGAACACCTTCTTTCCTGGTACTGTTAATGTACTGATAGAGTGGAGTTTTTTTAAGAAATCCCCTGCATCTCTTTTCTCATCAAGACCTATAGTCCCATGTGAATTCTTGCCTTAATACTTCCCAGTATTAGTTCATGTTAGCATTTTGTGAACTTTCCTGTTGAATATGAGACAGCAAAGATAACTTGATTTAGCTGAGTTAATCTATTGATGTTTCCCCTAAGCCATCATCTGAAATGGAATAATTTGAAGTTGTTTCTTTTAGAAGCTATCAGCTTTTCTGAAGTGATTTTTATCCCCCATCTTTACGCGCGCACACACACACACATATCTATATATGCATTTCTTCCTTACCAGCTCTGAGAGTTATTTTCCTTAGAATCCCTTGCTCTCTCTTTGCTTTTATCTATCTGATGTTTTTGTTAAGGATCATATGGTATTATCACTCACACCTTCATTTCAACCATTTCTTCCCATTTGAATAGAATTGGTACAGAAGAGCTTGCCTAATTTATCACCTTCAGTTTAAATGACTTCTAAACTAGTTCTAAAATCTTCCTGAGCCATCCATTTTCCTTTTCCCTGCTCTGAATAGGCCTCCTGATAGCTAAATATTCCCCTTATTACTAATTAAGATCGTTCACTTATTCTTCTATTAGTCACAAAATGATTTCTCTCTGGGGTTTTAGTCATTGTATGCATTTGGTGGCTTAGAGTAATCCCCAGTCATAGCAGTTTCCTTTTCTTCTTTCTTTTTAATATTAGTCACAGTCTATTCTCATGTAGCATCTAAACCAATATTTATGCCTTTGATATAAAACACCTTTCCTGCATTTTTCCCTTGCTTGTCTCTCTGAACAAATTGTATTCTTCTATGTCTGTGTCAGATGTGCAGCATATCCCACAGTCTCTGTGATGACAGATAAGTCATCATTTTGATCATGAATTAAGTCTAGAGGTATCTCCTTGTACCTGTGCTTTGATAGTTTACTGACAACTAAGAGAGTGTCATTATTCTTCCTATAATTCTCTTTTGTATAAAGTCCTTGTCTTCCCCTTCCCCATAAATATCGAGCTTAAATTCAGTGGACTATATAAATTCCTTCAAATTTTAGTTGATTCCATTAGAAAAGAGATAAGTTTAGCTCTTCTAAGTGCTACAGTATATAATAAATTCACAGAAATTGGAGTTGTACCAATATTAAATCTTTGGAATTGAGAAGAAAATGAGACCAGCAGTCTTTCCTGACTTGAACAGATGTCATCTGATGATTTTAAAGAATTATTATTACATTATTATTTATGTTATTATACTTGTCACTATAAAGAAAGCTACAATAGGGCTGAGCCCATACTGTAGTGAAGACATTAAGGTTTCCCTTTGGAAACAATAATAAATTGTGTCAGTTTTCTAGGTCTAAGCAATTTCCTTGAAGAGTGTAATTAATTTGTTAGAAAACCCCAGCCAACAGTAAAGATTGCAGTATAAAATTGCAAATCAGAAACTTGTTGAAAAATAATACTTGCCATAAAAATGATAACAATACCATGCAAAGAAATTGAAAAGCAACATGTAAATAAATTACTTTGGCGCTGTTCTTGCTGCTATGGTTAATGTTATGTCAGCACTTTCATTATAAGATCCATTTTTCAAAGTTTATGAGTCATCTATAAAATTAAAAAAAAAATCTTTTTAAGACTAATGCTGGAAGATCATGCTCTAGAAAGAGTCTTGATTACAAAACTGTAGAGGAAAAATACCAGTTGCTCTTCACAAAATGTCTTGAGTTGAAAAATAAGGTATCAGTTTAAAAATATAACTTAAAATTTTTGGACTGAAATTGTAGTTGCCGATAGAGCTATAAAATTAGCTTTCTTTCCCTGTCATTCAATTATTTACAACAGCATCTTAAAGAAAATGGAACTGAAGCCAAAATATTTAGGTGAAACGTCTATAGAGTGTCTGAATGAGACAAGATGTGTTGTCATTTTAAATTTTACTACCTGTCCCATATACTGGTCTCTAAAGAAAAATGTTTTGAAACTAAGCTCATTTAGGAAGAAGTGACAATATATCCGTAGCTGAGTCATTGATGCAAGTTAATGATGGTGCAAGAACAACACATTAAAAGCTTTTAAGCCAGTATTTAGCAAAATCTTTCCCTTGGAGGTATTCAGAGAAAATATGCTTTGTTAATAAAATAATTTCTAACAATTTATTTAGAATGTATTTTCTCTAAATAATGGAGTAATGGGTAATAATATGGGGCATGAATGATATATTATTAAAAGAAATTACCTTATAAGCTTTATCTGCAGTTTCTCAGCAGTTTTCTATTGCTGTTGAACCCAGACTGCTGAATTGAAGGCATTCTTGATCTGAGTTGACTAAATATAGCATTCTTATGTTTTTGTAAGGACTTCGGGTAGTGTTTGAGAGCATTAGCGTTGAGAAAACCTTGAAGGACTCTGGACAGTATAAAGAGATGAATCCAGGGCAGTCACATTTCTGTGGTTCAGCCTCAAGAAGAGATGACTGAGAGGGGACCTCACCAATGGCTACAAGTATCTGAAGGGAGGGTACAAAGAGGATGGAGCCAGCCTCTGCTCAGTGATGTCAGCCACTGGGACTGAAGGCAGCAGGCAGAAACTGATGCCCTGGAAGTTCCAGCTCAACATGAGGAAAAGCTTCCTTACAGTGTGGATGACCGTGCACAGGTAGCCCAGAGAGAATTGTGGATTGTCCCTCTTTGGAAATACTCAAGAACCATCTGAATGCTGTGCTGTGGCATGAGCTCTGGGATGGCCCTGCTTGAGCAGGGACATTGGACCACATGAATCCACTGTGGTCCCTTCCAACCTGAACCATCCTGTGATTCTGTAATTCCATGACTTTTGTGAGGAGCCCTGGCATGAACAATATCTTAATACTATTTTGAGAGTAAATAGTTGAAATTACTAAAAAGAATATTCTGGATATATTTTGCCTATGAGTAGAGGCCTAGGAATGTGTATAAAACCTATATTGAACCTATATGTTCTCACCAATGGACATTTATAGAGCATTAAAGGCGCATTTGAAACAGAATGGTACTTCTTTGGAGAGAAGTGAGGGTCTGCAGTGACACTTTTTCATGCTTTTAAGGTTGTATTATGGGCAATCATATTGGACACTTCTGTGTCCACACTGTAGGCACTTCTGGATATTGTAAGCATGTGAGTAAAAATCAAGGAATTTCAGTTAAGTTTTCTGCATGGTTGTATTTACATATACAGATACAAATACAGATACTAGAAACTCCTCTTCCCTGGCAGAGGTATTTCTAAGTCTTTTCCTTCAAAAGCTCTTCCTTTCTTGCACGTATCACAGAACAACTGATGTGAAAAGGCAGCTCCAGAGCTCCTATGCTCTGCACAGAGCAGGGTCACCTAGAGCTGGCTGCCCAGGGCCAGGTCAGTTGGATTTTATACATCTCCTAGGAAGGAGATTCCTCAGCTCCTCTGGGTAGCCAGTTCATTAGGCCCCAGTGAGGACTCTGGCTTCACTTCTTTATTCACTCATCAGCAATTTATGCACATTGACTCAATCCTTCTCAGCCTTCGCTTCTGCAGTTTGAACAGTCTGAGCTCTATCAGCCTCTTCTTACACAAAAGATGCTCCGAGGCATTCATCAGCTCTGTGGCCCTTCACTGAACTTGCTCCAGCAAGTTCATGTCTCTCTTGTACTGGGCTTTCAGGTCTATGAGTGCACCAGACATCAAAATCCATCTAGTTCTATTCAATATCACTAGTTGGGAACCACAAGCTATTCAATTCATCCAAACATAGATACTCATGGCAGGGCTCAGTTGGATAAACACAGATGTTCTGTACTATTTAAAAAAGGTCTGGAGTATTCCCCATGCCCTCCAGCTGCCAAGCACCAGATTGTATTTGCCATCCTATGTGAATACCTTGGAAAATTTCTGGTTTACTAGAAGCCACGGATAATCTAGGTTTAGACATTGATGTAACAATAAACCTTAGACAGCAAAATACCTTTCATTTTCTATGTATTATGACTTATATGTAAACTCTGATATATCATTTTATCAACATAGGCTCAGGTTCCCCTTGGAATCATCAGAGTTTCTGCCAGGGGCAGTTCAGAGGAAGAGATTATCTCCTTCCATTTAACCAGTTGAATTAAAGTAAAATGGTATGAATGTGTCCTCACCCCTTCTGATCACTCACTCCTCCTCCCAGAATTACACAGCCAAGGCCAGAAGCACAAACAAATAGAGGAACAACAAATGAAAAGTGCAATCCTAAAATACCTGAGAATTTAAAGCAGGAAATGAAGAGCTGATTATAGGTCATTTTTTTCTCTCCTTCAAATTTTGCAATAAATAACACACTTTAGTAGTGCTACGTTATTAGTATCTCCCAGTGATTTTGTTTACAAAGCCTCTCATTATTACCCACTCTCTCAATGTGCACTTTAAAAAATGTGAATCACATTAGCGTGATTGCATTTGCATTAAACACATGGTTAGTTCTTTAAAGTACAAATGCTTGTAATTTTATGACACACCCGCATGAATTATAAAATGATGCATAATAGAACTTTGCTTGATTTCATAATTACCTGTTGTTATCCTGGGCTAATTAAATATTCAGCACTGCATGTTAATCCTGAACATCTCCCTGGCATCCTTTCTTCCCTTTTCCTGAATTTTTTGAGCACATTCTATAGAGTTACAAGTTGTTTCATGGAATCTGTAGAAAGAAAACATTCAGCAGCTATGGATATATGCAAATCTTTAACCAACCATACCCAAAGTTAAAAGCGGAAATTTCAGTATGTACCTATTATTTCTGGCAGGCATATATTACATTGCTTTGATCATATTTCCTTACTAAGCTTCCTCATCTGCTTGAAATAGAGCCTCTTAGAGCTATTTCCCCCTCTTTATTTTCTGAGAATGTTGCCTTGTATTTTATACAACTTAATCTTCTAAAATAGGCTGTTTTCTATTTTCCCATGGCGTACTATATGAGCATCTAAAGATACTTGGAGGTATGAGGAATCTTAGACTTGAAATACCTTGTTCAAAAATAGAAAATGTGGGAGAATGCTTATTGTATTGCAGTACTTTAATTCATATGAACAAAAGGAGCAGGCTTGCTAACATTCAAGTTAGCAGCAAGGTCCTCAGCAGCTTCAGACAGAATATGCTATTAAGGCATACAGAAGTGCTCTTACTTTCATACCATGTAGAATTCATTTTTAAAGAATGAAATATGTGACCTGGGCAAATCAACAAGCAACTTGTTTTGCCATCAGGAAGAGAGCACTGTTTTCCTTTGATGTTTAATTTCAGCCCCAACATGGGCATCTTCAGGAGGTGTCTCTAAGTCAGCTCACTTCACCTCCCTTGCTCAGCTGCCAATAAAGGAAGTTAGTATTGCATGGGAGGCAGCTCACTTGCCTATAAACATCAGGTGCAGACATGCCATGTGGCATTCAGCCAGAAAGGCAAGAGGTTTAGCTTGGGTCTTCTGTCAGATGCAAGCTGTGTTCTGATGTCCCAGATCTGGCAGGGAAAATGAAGAGCAGCCAATACCTGCATTTAAGCTATTGAATCAACTTTAGATGCTTGCATTTGTAGGTGGCTAGAGATAGGTAAGGAATGCTATTAAACTGTCCACTGTGCTTCTTTTAGTAATGAGTACAGGTAAGTCTTTTCCCAAGAGAATAACTTAGTCTCCTGAAAAAGCACTTGCAACATATGGAATCATAAAATTTAAGTTTTAGTTGCAGTTCTTTATTTTATAATTTGCTTAAGCTTAAAACATGTGACAAAATAAAAAAAGGAAAAACCACAACAACAACAACAACAACAAACCAAAACAAAACAACAAACCTGGTTTCAGGTGTTTTCACCTGTCCTGGTTTCAGCCAGGGATTAACAAAACAGAACAAAATAAAGCAACCCAAGAAAACTCAAACCAAACAAAACCCAAAACCTAAACCTCCCTAAAAAACCCACAATCAAACCTAAAGAAAAAAAAACTCCCCCACACACCAAAACCCATCAAAAATAAAACTAAAATAACTCCCAAACATTTGTTTTAGAAAATGTAGGCCTTATACAGGCCAGATTTTGCATTCATGATGCAAGTGTTGTTCCCAGCATCTGCTAAGTAAATTTAAAGAAAAAAGTTACTTTGAGGAAGACCATGAAGTGGAATGTCTTTACTTTTTTTACCTATCTTGATCTCTGCCACATCACACTGTTCCTATAGGTATACTTAGCCTAAATTTAACTTCTTGGTTTTAAAATGCTGTAACACTACTGCTTTCAGCACATTTAGTGTGTGTCTTGTACTGTGTAAATGAAAGAGTTGTCAATCATCATGCTTTTAGATTCTTGTATTTCTCAGTTAATAATGGTGGTCTTTGAGCTTGCTCCTGAAAGTAATCATTTCTGTGAGTAAAATTAGGCATATAGATTTGCATTTTTGTGATTAGTGACAATGTAAGCTTTGGCATTGTTAGGTTGCTATGCAAATGCTTAATAATTCTCCCTTTGATTTCTTCTGGTATTATTCCCTTCCATATCCCCACACCTTCTTAGACAGGTGAATTTACAGCCAATTTTTGTGAAGATTTAGTGCTTTGCAAATCTGAACCCTTAGATAGGGTTAGATATGCTTAGATATGCTTCTCTTAAACCCTCTTTGAAACTTTATGACTTCATTGCAGCTAATCTTATCACAGAAACTACATTGGAAATGAAAGTGTTAGTCCCGGTAATACAAACCTTTGATGTGAGTTGTTTCCAGAATACTAGCACTGGAAAAGACAATAACACCATCACCAAAATGCACGTGTATGAGTCCATTCATATCCTTCTTGTATTATGTAAATAGGATTTTTTGATTAAATATTCAAAGTAATCCATTCCCTCCCATATGTTTATCTTTTTATTAACTGTAAATAGCTGAGCCATTTTCAGTGCAGTCTTTATAGGTAGCTTGCTCCCGCTCTCCACTTCACTCTCTCTTTCCCTCAGCTTAACTACCTTGTAGAAAACGCTCCAGCATACAGAGTCAGAATAATAGCAACAGAGAGGAAGCAAAAAATAATAACTTAGATTTTACAGTGGCCATGTCTAAAGATCCACAATCAGCATGCAAAGCACTTTGGCATGGTTTGATTCTGTACTTTTGTTGCCAGATTGGAGACACACTTTACAGTAATGGAAGCGTTATTTCCTCTGATAACCACAGTAATTTATCAGAATACTTCTTCTTCTTCTTGAATATTATTTTCCCTCGTTTTGCTGCATTAAAATAAATTAAATAAATTTAGTTCAGTTTTGGCTCAACTCTTTAGCTACTTTGTCAAAGTCTTTTTTTGAGCAAACCTCAGATGCAGTTGTTATTGTCCTCTGTGGCAACAGTCATTGCAAACATCATTAAGGATGTGAGGTCTCTCCCTTAATTAAGAACTAAAAGGTTTCATTTCCTAAAACAAAAGCATGTGGCAGGTTTTATTGATCTGGTCTATGCCGCCAACTGAACACATTAGCAGGGGTTATTGATTACTCTAGTGGTAATTAGCTCTGTTCCTTGTCAGGTAAAGCACACATTCCTAAGATCTTTAGAAAAGAGGCCTATGTGTTCATTCACATTCACCAATTTATACAATGAAATGGGTTTCTAAAGTCTTTATTGCCTATGTATGATTTTCTAAAATTTAACAGCCATCATTAGAAAGGTCATTTTCCAGTCATTATCTTGTTATAATTCTTTCTGAATGTCACTGATGCACTCAGGAATGAATTAAAAAACAAAAGAAGCACAGCATTGTTGTTTTGGANATAAATAGTTTCCTAACAGAATGCACAGGATCTTTCCCCAGTTTTAAAAGAATAATTTCAGACTGAAAACTGTCCTAGTTAATTCCTTGATTTAGTTCATTTTTGGTTCTGGTAGTAAAAATAGAAGCTAATTACTTTCAATAGACTTCTTTGAAGAAAGACTTGGTAGATTAAAAGAGACCTAAAAGTGTGTGGCTTCCTTCAGGCAACTGGAAGCCCTGGCCCTCATGGGTAACTGAAACCAGCCTGATATCTGCAGAGGGAAAGCACAGAAGAGCTCAAGCAATGTGGGAGGTTTCTGGAGTGCATTGTTCCTGGCACAGGTGGTTGAGAAATAGTTGAAGGAAGCTGCTTTGCTGGATGTCACAATTACAGCAAATGATGAACTGGTCAGGAATGTGAAGGCTGGGGAAATTCTTGACTCCAGACAGATGGTGTCATTTGTGATCCTGAAAGGAGGAAGCAAGGTATAAGGCTCTGGGAGAGCTGATTGATTTCCAAGGGTCACTTTTTACAAGCTTGTATATGGAAAGAAAAAACAAAAAAAAAACCGTGAGAATGTGAGATGTGGAAGCAAGATAATATAAAAAGAGTAGAGACACTCTCCAAGGACAAGGTTTTGGTTAGGGAAGCCAAAACTCATTTGGAGTTATATCTGTCAAAGCTTCAACAAGAATATTAGCAGCAAAAGGAGACCAGAGCTATCAAGCTGCTGCTGAACAGTGCAGGGAAGCTCTGGATGAACCAGAACACAGAAAGTGTTTTTGTTTTTACTGCTAAGATTTATCTTCTGGGATTCCAGATTCCTCAGATTCTGTAGGAAAGTCTGAAGCAAAGAAGAGTTACTCTCAGTAGAAGAGGATCAGATTTGGGAATATTTAAAGAAACTGAAACATCCACAAGTCTATGGGACCTGGCTCTCACAAGTGCTGAAGGAGCTGGAAAATCTTATTGCCAAATTCAACTACCTTGGAAAGATCATGGTAACTTGCAGTTATGTAAGAAATTCATGCACAATGGAAAAAAAAGTAAATTGTTGAAGACAGACAAGAGTGAGGATCAGGGAAACTACAGGCCCATTAGGCACACCTGAATCCCTGGGAAGATGAGAAAGTATATAATCCCAAAATACTTTTCCAGTCACTTTAAGGAAAATAAGGTTTCTGAGACTAGTCAACATGAATTTATAAAAGGAAAATCAACTGCATATATTGGGTTTTCATCTTACGTAAATCATGTACATCATGTCAAATGCCTGAATAGCCTGGTAACTTTTTGCAAAGAAATCATTGGTTTAGCAGATTACCTTTGTTCATGTTCTCCTCAGATTTTGACACTGTCTCCCATCAAATCCTCATGAATAAACTAATAAAGTCTAGTCTAGATAAGTGGTTAGTGAGACAAATTCAAAAGTAGCTCAACTTCCAGGATCAGAGAGTGGTCATGAGTTGCATCCACTCCAGCTGGAGGCCAATCACTAGTGGTGTGTGCCAGGCTTTCAAACCAGGGCCAATTCTGTTCAACATGCTTGCGAATGTTACAAAAAAACACCTGCAGATAGTTGAGAGTTTGGTGGGAGTTTTTTGGCAGAAAAAAAGCTGGCACTTTAATGATGACTCTTGATGATTGTAAATTTGGAAGCATTGTTAACGCACCAAAAAGATCAGAATATATTTTACAGAGGAAAGCATGATACAGAAAAAACAGTGAAATAGTGAAATATAATCATGTAAGTCATAAATTCATGCACATATGTCTCAAATTGTCTTGATTTAAACAGGTCTGGAGGCTAGCTATTGCAGGTTATTTCTACAATTAGTTGAGAGATGGGTACCTCTAGACTGAGATACAGAACCCTGAGGGAATAAATCATTTTCTAGGGGAGCTTTCCAGGGACTATAAATACCATTTGAAGAGTTATGTGTCTAATTATAACTAGGCCTGTTTTACAAGATGAATAAAATACATTTTGACCATAAAGTGTAAGCTCATCAGTTGAACTTAGCAAAATTTACTGGTACAGTTATGTTTAATTTATTTCAGCAATTAAGTGTAGTTAGCCCTGTGTATCATCTCTAAACAGCTGCAGCACTTCTGATGTCTGCTGAAATTGTGAATTCTTTCCTCTTTTTATGGCTTAGCATCCTAATATTCATATTAAACCTGCCCTGCTCAGCAATGGGAATACATTCTTTTTCCCAGTGAAAACTTGTCAGAATTTGCTTGGTAATCTTTAACGGGTTCTTTGCAAATCTGACCATAATGGGAAGTCTTCCAGCATTAGTTTTATCTCAGCAAAAATCCACAGATATGGTTTAGTGAAGCAAGGAAAGTTCCAGAGGATCTTTGTAACTCCCCATATCCCAAGTCCATTCAAGGACCAGAAAACACAATGCATGCCCTAGAAATAACTGTGTGAGTATCAGTAGTTTCAGAATGTCTCTGTGATTAAGTTACTTTGACATAGGGATAATTCTAATTTATCAGAATTTGTGGGAGACAGATATAGAAAGGATGCTGAATTTTTACTCAGTTGGAGAATAATGGCAAATCACCATGAAGACAAAATCAACAAAAAGACGGATTCCTGACTATACCAGTAACGTAATTTTAATCTTTTTTTTTCCCTAAACCACACTAGAAATGAACCACCAATCACAGACAAGGCTTTATCTGGAATGTTCAGTATACATCTACATTATCTGCTTTAACAGAGTCAGGAACAAGTTTGGAAAACTTGATAAAAACAAGTCAGACTTGGTTGTCCACACTGCTTAACTGTCAGCTGACTCTCCAGATCTTTCCTGAATCACTCCAGCAAATTTTCCACAAGTTATCTCCATTCCAGTTCATGGAATAATGCCACACAGATTCTCTCTCCATAAGGCAATGTGTATAGAATTGCATGATGTCTGTCTGGAAATTCTCCTTAGCCTTAAAATACTACCCAAACTTGCATCATACCTTTGAGTACTCCAATATGCCATATGCCAGTGCACAGAAGCATAGTCTCATTTTCATGCAATAAAAACTTCTCCCTATCAAATTGCAGTATAATACTTCCATTATTTCAGGGACCTTTAAATTATTCTCACTAATACTACTGCAACACATGATAACAATTTTGCATTTTTTATTTTACGGGCAGTGCCTGAGTCTGAAGATGCCAAGGGCTACTGTGTGCCTGTAGATGTAGCCAGACTGCCCAAGAGGAGCTGTTGCTGGCATAGCATAGACATGAACCAAAGAGTTCTACCTAGCATCAGGTCCAGGGGCTGCTCCTTTATTTTCTTTTATTCATCAAAATAGACACACTTAGGCTCCAGAAACATTAAATCAGACCAATAGTAAAAAAAAACAAAAACCCTCAAAAAACAAAAACAAAAAAACCACAAAAACAAAAACAAAACCAAAACCACCAAAAAAACAAGCAAAAAAATATCACAAAACCACCCAAAAAAACCCCAAAAAACAAAACCTAAAAAACTTCCACCAAATCCAAACCAAACAAAACCAACAAACCAAAAAACAGTCTCCCCCAAAATCACAAACAAAACAAAGCAACAACAAAAAAAAA
>PYHW01010840.1:6884682-6899090 GCA_013186435.1 Turdus rufiventris
AAAAAAAAAAAAAAAAAAAAAAAAAAAATTAAACACTGCAACACCTGGCTTTGGAGACCTTGATTCTCAGCTCCCTCCCTGTATGATGAACATGACATTAACACATTACTTTTCTGAGCTATGTTTAAAACACCTAAAATAAAGGCTGTTTTCGCAAGTTGTATTCAATCAATATCAACAGAGCTGACTGAAACATGAGAAAAAGAATTTTCTCTCCTGTGACTTAATTTTTTTTGGATGAGTAAAAAGTAAGAACATCAGAGAGCACAAGCCCCATTAATGGTAACATACTCTGTTCTAGAATTTTAGAAGAAAAACATAAATAACAAGAGATAAAAGAATAGGAAGGATTTATTGTTCTTTCTAATGCAGTTTCATTATGAAAATGTACTTTTTATCCACAATACTCAAACTCATAAAGGTATTTTTTGTTTTATAAGTGGAGTCTGTTCATAGAAAGAATTAAAGTACATGTTATAAGAGGTGATACAATATGCAATGTGACATTTAGTAGCACTCCTTCATTCATGTAGCTTCATGGCTAATTTTCCACAGAATTATGCTGATCTGTGGTTAAAATTTTACATGATAGATATATTTTGCTGTTAACAACAAGTGCAATTTTTTTTTGAAGAAGATTGAGCTCTGAGTGCTTTCACTTCATGTTATGGTGAGCAGTGAGCCGATTTTCCCACAGGACATGCAGTTGTGAGGTTGCAGCTATGTCAGAGACCCCTGCTGGAATGCCCTGCAAGGTGACAGCTGGCAGCCTCCCTCCCAGCCCCTGGCTGGCACCAACTCCAGAACCTCAGACACAATTCAGCCACACCAGCACAAGTTCTACCATCCCCATCCCCTTGCCCCTGGGAGATGCTCACCCACCTGAACTCAACCTGAGCCCACCATGGTCCCTCCCTGGCACACAGCATAATAACAGCAAGGGCTGGCCTCTGAAGCAAAACATTTTCTTACTATTCACAAAACTCCCAGAGATGCTTAACTGCTTTATTGGGTTTTTTTAAATAGGCAAGGAAATTAAAAAATACTTTATTAATTTGTTGCTAAATTTGCAGCACTGATATGCAAATATCAAAAGTGCTGCAAAAGAGAAACTTTTGGCACTTAAAAATGAAAGGATATCTTTAGTTGTTCTGCACTGACCCCAGCTAGCAGCTCAGCACCACACAACCCTCCCTATGTTCACTTCACTCCCCAGCAGGACTGAGGAGGAGAACAGGAAAAACAGAAGAGATCAAACTTATGAGTCAAAACAAAGACAGATCAATAGACAACAAAAAGGCAAACCAAAACCCCCAGAAATCTGTGAAGTCTGGAGCAATGGACCCAGTACACTGAATTTTCCAAGTCAGCCACTGTGCAGGGCACAGTGACTTTTTAAATTGAATGCCTCATATCCTTTCAGTAGACCAAATTCTACTACTTTTTGGAATAACATAATTTAACAAAATGCACTACCGTAAAAATTCATTTAATCTCATCAGAAACTGAGATGCTACAATTTCTGAAGGATTAACCTTCCAAATTGTTTCCAAAGACTGATACTAGACTGCTTTCAGCATCAGAAGGCGTTGATTCATCACGTATCAACTAGCTGTAAAAATCTCTACAAGTATAAAATTGATACACGTCTAGATGCCAGAAATTCACTCTTGTGATGCAAAGTCACTTTCTCCACTCTACAAACGATATATGAGTTACAAGGGTGTAGAAGACTTCACCAGGACAGCTGTGCATTGAAAATTAAGAGTGCAGTAGCAAGTTCTTAAGATCATAAGTACTTGGTGCAAGTTATTGGGAAAGTCTCTTCTAATTTCTCTTGATCCTTGGGACCTCAGGGATCAAAGATCACTAGTTAAATAAAATACAGTCTCAGTGAAACCAATTTAAAGATTTCCAAGCATTTGTCTTTCAAAAATAACAATTCATCAGCATCAATGTTTCTAAAGCAGAATGTCAGCTTTGACAAAATTGGGTCTGAAAACACAGCTGAGGCAGTAGAATATTTGGACAATTTTGGATTACAATGTTTAGATTTTTTCATATATCATTTTGAAATCTTTTCTATTTGGAATCATGTCTCATTGTCTAACATGAACCACATTATTCCCAAACTAGCACAGACTTCTTTGATTTATGAGATCACATTCTGACACTGACGATTATTCAACCCTGTCTCTTCTAAATCTCTCCCCTCACCCCACTCAATAACTTGATGAGTTTTGTCCTTTGCTATTATGTATTATTCTAAATACATGAAGACTCACCATGGAAAAGAAATTCTGAACTTCAACAAGCTTAGAACACAACTTTATTGTTGGTTTCACAGACATTTGGATATGTTACCCTATAGTTCCCATACCTTGTCTCTCTCTCTGTGTTCCAGACACATCTGGGAAAGAGGGCTCTGCAACAGTGAAATATTTGGTCTCTTACATTTTTGCCCTTTGCACTTCAATCAGAATAATGTTTTTTTTACGGAAGACTTCACTAGTAAGATGTTTACAAAAACCAAAAGAGAGAAAAGTGGAGCCATGTACATATTTTCAGTCGAAAAGTTAAAACCTTAAGACAAAGTAGGAAAAAAAGAGACAGATATTAGTCATCTTTCCCTTGAATTTTCAGTTTGTTTTTCAAGGAAGAAGACCAAAATCCCAGGGTAGAATTCTGATCACTAAGCTACAGAACAAGGAATACTATTTGTGTTTTAGTTTAAAGGAGATAAATACTGCTTTTTTTCTGAGACATTAGAGAAACTCTCCTGTGCTTCCCACTTAAACAACATTTTAGAGAAAAGGATTGCTTTTGGGTTTTTTCCCAGAGGTTTTGGGGTAATAAAAGTTTAGTTTTATTTTTTCTCAGAATTGCAGTATTTGTCTAACCTGCAGGTTTCTCGTTTCACGCTGAGATGGAAACACCTCATTTTCCTGTGAGAGAATAAAATCTGCTGATATTATTTATCTCTCAAGCAGAATCAGAGCACAGAAATCCCACAGGGATACTCTCTTGGAATTTCCTACCTAACATCATATAGGTCCTTAGATATAGATTCACATGATTTTTTTTTTTAAATCCTGCTTTACAAATATAAATATTTGAGGTTGTTTCTGTCGGTTTGGCGTTTTTTTGGTTGGTTGGGGGACTTTGTTGGGTTGTTGGTTGGTTTGTTGGTTAGTTGGTTAGTTGGTTAGTTGGTTTGTTTTGTTTTGTTATTAATTGGAAACCTTTACAGTTTTGCAGCCATAAAGTTTCCTGCTCTTCCCACAATCAGCAGCACTTTCAGGAAGCACTGGCCAGGATCACATCCATTCCTCCCAAGCAGTGCTGTCTGCCCACTGCAGCTGTAGAGGTGACCCATGCAGCTGCATTAGCAGAATTAAGCCAAGCCTTTTGCAAAAGCCTTAGAAAACTACTTAAATATAAATATAGTAAATGAAGTGAAAAGACATTAGTTTATAAAACCAGGTGTGATTTTGAGACCCTCTGAGGAGAAAAATTAGTAAATCAGCAGGATTTACACTAGTTTATAACCACCAAAAGGCCATACAAAAACAGTGGTCTCATAATTAGATGAGGATTCCCTGCAGCAAGAGTAGCCAATGTTTCAAAATAATTAGTGTAAAATGAGGGAAAAAATGCCTAATACACAACAAAACATATTATCTACCATTTTCTTTTGCAATTTATCCTTATGAGTGTGCGAAGCCTGTACAAAATGTTCCTACCACCCCCAGCGGCATTGACCCCTTGAACACACAAAACCACGTGGCTCTGTTGGTGTCACAGATGACCTGACCAAGCACAGGCAGAGCCCTCTCCACCAGTGAAACCCAAACCTCAAGAATGGTAGCACCAATCCTTAATGGGTGGTGGGGCTCCTCTGCTGTACAAACATAATGAAACCCAGTCATTCACCCTCTGAACACAAAAAAGCAGCTGCAGCTTCTCTGGAGAAGGGAACAGTTCTATTAGGTGTTGGTGTATAGGAAATATTGTGCATTTTAATGCACTAGTAATTTAATATGCATTGGTCTACCCTAATGGGGCAGCAATCTGGATTCGGGCCTGAGGCTACTGATGCAACAGTGTTAATAAAGAGAAAATCACTACACTAATTATGATTAATACTTTCTTTCAATTCAGCATTCTACTTCATCATCTTTAGCAAAGTGTTATTTTTAAATTTAAACAAAGCACATTACCAACAAACTAAATGTGTCAAATTGAACAGTTCAGTCTTCTAGTATATATAACCTCAAGTGTATTTTTGCATCTGTTATATATTCAGTGGGTGAGAGAATTTTGTGCTTTTTTACAAACAGCTTTCCATAAATTTGAGCAGGCAAGCAGCTAAGCTGACACACAACTGCAATGCTGCAGTACTGGAAAGGGTTTCTGGTGGCATTATCTCTAGGTGGTGAAAAACTCTTAAATGGGGTTGCCTGGGATTATCTCTTTAAATCCTTGAAAGAATGGGATTTGATGACACTTTATCAATGGGATTAAGACTCTTTTTCTTATTTCCCCCTCCACCACTTGGGTGATTTCCCATAATAAGTGCATTTCAAAGCCATGCCCATAACAGGCCACCTCACCTGATACTCTTCAGCACTGCTCTAGTACCACTGACATCAGAACTTGGAGTTTGTTACACTGCTACACTCTACACAGCTTGTGCTCTGCATCCTCTCCTCAGGCCTAAAAAGCAGTACTCTGGTCCAATAAACTAGAGTGGATGATTGTTTGGATTCAAAATAAGCTCTAACTAATGAAAGATATGAAGATTAATTAGCTAAATCTAAATGGTACTACTATACCTGGATTTGGAATAAGTGCCAAAGTCAAATTAATTCCCAGACTTTCCAGGTAGTCCATTTAAATAAATGACACCCATCACTTTTTCTGCACAACCACACCACAGCTATCAGCAAACACAATGTCAGAAGGGCATTATTCTGAGTGAAAACAGCAAAAATGTTACTTATTGAAACATTTTAAAAGTTCTAATTGGAAATGGACGAAAGTATTTTGCTGGCAATACACTGTAAGAAAAAAAAAAATTAATAAAATTCAAAAATGTTGCCAAATACAAGTTCTTTGCCATGTGGAACCATAGAATTGTCATGTGTATATAGACTTACATATAGACCTATACATTTTTATCTGTATATGGACCCATGAAAAGAAAATACTAATCACTGTTTCAAAATAAACAAGATGCATTCTTATCAATATCTTCTTTCGTTGCTCAGGACAATAATGTGATAAAAAACTAAGTTCATTGCTGAAACTTTTTTTTTCTTTGAGTGGAATAACTGTAGAAAAGCACACATCTAAAACATCTATACAATTTATTTAATAAAACAGTTTAATAATTAAACATTTATAGATTTTAATCAATTAAATATAAATTATTTTTATACCTTTTAATTGTTTATGCTAAAGTTACAAAAGTCCTTACTGATTCACTCAAGGTTTCCCATAATCAAAGAGCTGAAGATGAGAACTAGTGTTCATTGGAGAGTTTGCAAGGACCCCCTCCACAATCTGGCTAATTCTCTTAGAGAGGAATCCTGCCAATGTCATATCTGTCAAAAGGCAACAATCAGCTCTAAATTTCTATACAGTTAAACTTTTCTCTTGTGTGTTCTGTTGCCTGCTTGTGGTCTGCAGATCTGTTTTGCTCATCATAACTGAGGGAGGTCTGCTCATAACGCTTAATGGACTTCAGAGAGTGACACTATTTAAAGAAATTTTTTTTCTGCTACCTATTCAAAGCCAGGTAGTGTCATTTAAATTGCCATCCGGTATCTCCCTAGCCCTCAGAGGCCATTCCAGAAAGGCACAAGACTTTTCTAGTTCCTGAGTCACATTTGCAGATATCCTAGATGTACTAGAGTGTTCCAGATGAAAATAGATGTCTAAAGTAGGGAAATGCCTGGAGGATAGATTGCCCACATCCAATGCAAAATGTAGGTCACTAAAATTAGGGGTTTAATCCCACCCATATGCTGCTTCCTTGTGTCAATTCCATGCAGCTGATATTGAAGGAGAGTATTCTCACATGACCCATTCTGTATGCCTCCCATTTCAGTAATTATGTTTATTTCTTGATCTCAAGACACTCATTTATTTTACTATAAATAAAAATAGATTTCCCTAAGTCCCTTAAAATCCATTTCCATAACACTTTTTTGATTTGGTTCCCAAACTGTGATTATTTATTGTGAAAGACCTCAGAATTTGCAACTAGATTAAGATGAGCATTTGCAGTAATCTTCCAAATTTGCCACTTTGCTACTATTGAAAAAATTAAGTTTCCTTCAGGCCACCTGGCTTTAGGTGCCTGTAGAATAGATTTTTTCAATAGGCCAATTTCAAAGTGAAGACTAAGATTCCTTTGACAGCAGAGCTCTTGGATTTATACAGGAAATCTACTTTTCCTCTTTTGGCACAAGAGATATTTATAGAATGAGAGGTTAATGCAGGAACAAATTCAAAGCACAGTGGCTGCAGACAGGGAATGCCTAAAGGCTCTAAACTAGAAACAAGACCACTCCTTTTCCCTTTTTCTAAGGATAGCTTTCTGAGTTCTTGAGACAGAAGTTTTCTGCAGTGTTCCAAACAGCTACAGGAATATTTCTAAAGGTTTAGTTTTGCCAGCATGTGGAAAAACTACTGTTATGCCCCTGAGGTGTCGGATGTTTGAAAAGAAAGAGCAAATCTGTGGAAAGGGAAGTTACCTGAGTTTGTTTATTGGCACATACAGATTCTCATGGAACACAGGGGATTTTTTTAAACACTAAAAATACAGGTATTCTGCCCAAAAAAATTAGGAAACAGATAATTTAAAAGAATCTATAGTATCTCAGTAATATGTAGTACCCTACTATTGTCCTAATATCATAGTGATATTACACTATTTTATATTTTTATAGTATTGCATTGATGCATAGACCAAATGTATACCCATTGAACAAAGGATCAAAAATATCTGCATCCTGCATATCTGTAATTTTGGATTTCAGAGATTGCAGGTATTTCTTATGTCATGAAATTTAAAAATTTGAAATGCATTAAATCAACTGAAAACGAAATATAGTCCTTTGGAGTTTTTTATTTTGTCTGTACCGTAAGGACAAACAATTTTAATAAAGAGCATCTGTACTGGTATACATAGAAGACCAGACAGTTATAAGAAATCAAATCTGGAAGAGAAAAATCACTGCTTAATTTACTTGTCCAGAAAGGTAATGCTAGAATGCCAGGAAGTACATGGCACACAGTGCTCTATCTGCAGCATTGTTCAGTTTGCCTCCTGCAATTCAATCTGAGTGCAATCAATCTTGATCTGTAAAAAGAAAAAATCCATAGAGAACTGACCTAATTGGTTTCTCAATATCTCATTTCAACTTTTTTTTTTCATTTGCTACTTTCTTGAATTGAACTTTGTTAATCTCAAGTGCTTGCTATGTAAGAAAAGAAAGCTTCCAAAATAACAAACTTATTTTTCTAAAAAACATGAAGCTTAAAATTATTAAATTTTGGCTTTTCTCCCCTTTTGTTTTTCTTCCTCTCACTGACCAGATCCATATTTTGCAGATGTCCACACTGTCTAGGGGATTTTGGAAACAAAAAGGTTGGCAGATTACTTGTTTACGCTTTTTTAATATAGATGAGCTTTTCCAGTAATCACCTGATTCTGACAGCTGTAGAGATAATAATTATTTTATATCCTAAATGACTCCTCACAATAAAATCATGAAAAAAGGAAGCAGTAAATGCAATTTTCAGAGCTTTCAACAGAAGTACTCACGCATGGCTAGAGAATACCTGCCTGGGTAGATATTCTGAATTTAATCTGACTTCACAAATAGCAGAACCAGCTGATTTGATCACTGCTTAACTTGATCTTCTGTTTAATTTGATTAGAGCATGAGAGGCCAATATGTTTTCAGCTTAAAATAATTCAAGAAGTGTTTGTTTTTCGCAGTACAGCAGGACAAGGTTATAAGAATTAAAGAAACCACGTTCTCAGGAAGTTGGAAATTTAGTAAGTAGGCTATTTTGGGAAGCTATATTAAACTCCATCACAGTGAAAGGACAGTTGGAAATCTGAGACATCGCTAATGCGTACAAGGCTACACAGCTCCCATCAAAGAAATCTGAGTGATTTTACTGTGCAGATGGTAAATTTATCAGGTGCATCAACTTTGCTGTGTGACTGCAGGAAGGAAAAGCACAATGGAAAGCAAATATTCCCCTGAGAAAGATAGAGAGCAAGATCCAGACTATAAGCACTCTGCATTCACGTCAATAGGCAGTATTGCAGACTACACTAAGAATACAGAGTGTCTCAAGTTTCAGTTGTTTTGCCTATTTTCAACTGCCCTGTGGACACCCATCTTCACCTTTGTGTATTGGGAAGTCCTCTGCAAGCAGGTCTCCTGGACAAAAGAACATTTTCATCCATCACAGCTGATGAAGGAGTGAACTTCTGGAAGTCACCTATTGCAAATCTCTGCTCAAAGAAGGGTCATCCAGGGCATCGTTTTCTGAAAGGGCTCAATGCTATGTTATGGTCACTGTGGTGCAACCAGGACCTCCTGGTCCTCTTCTCCAAGCTGCCTCCAGTCAGCCCCCAGTCTGTACTTACCTGCTGTCATAATTCCACAGGGGAGGAGGTGAGATTTCCCTGTGTTGAACATCATGAAGTTTCTTTTGGTCCATTTCTCCAGCCTGTGCCAAGGGTGATCAGGATGGCAGCTCTTCCATCTTATGCAGCAATTACTTTCCCTCGTTTTATGTCTTCTGCGAACTTATTTGAGGGTATGCTCTGACACACTGCCCATCATTCATGAAGGTGTTCAGTAGTATTTGTCCCACAATCATCCCCTGGCATATACTGTTAAAGGCTTGCATCCAGCCATGCCACTGATCCCACCACTTGAACCCACTTGTTCAGCCACTTTTCTAATCCATCTCACTGTCCTTATTGACTGTATGCTCACAGCTTGTCTATGAAAATGGCATGGATGGAAGAGTGGAAAGCTATGCTTAAACCAAGATAAACAGGAACTACTGGTTTTACTTCATTCATCTTGCCAGTCACATCATCATAGAAGGTTATTGCATTGGTCAGGCATAATCCTTGCTTTGAAAATCCAGTCTGACTATTCCTATTCATTTTGCTCTGCTTAATATGCTTGGAAAAGCATTTCAGCAGAATTTACTCCATCACCTTTCCAGACATGAAGATGAAGCTGACCAGTCTGTAGTTTCCTTGATCCTAATTTCTCCTTACCCTTCTTGAAGATACGTGTGACATTTGCTTTCTGCCTTTGCTTAGAAACACCCTTGTCCACCAAATTCCTGTGACCTTCCAAAGATAATAGGCAGTATCCTTACAATTATATCCACTAGATTTCTCAGCATTTGTGTGCAATAGATATACAAATTTAAGACAAAGGCCTTAGATATTTTTGTTAAAGTCTAGTAAAATTATGAGGAACAGAATATGGACTTTAACCTGAAGGAAGGGAAAGTCATGTCACTGGTAAAGATGCTATCACCAAAAGTTATAGTATATGCATTATTAGATATTAAAATGAAAATTTCTTCACATAGAATCTAATTTCTACTGAAATTGCAATAAAATAGTACTATCCCCTCCTACCAAATTAATTAAATAAAGAAATATTATTCTAATGGCTTTAGATCTCTTGTCTGAGTATTGTTGGGAAAGTTTTGAGGGATGCCATGTGAATTGACCAGAGCATGTTTAGCTATTCATTTTCATCTATCTTTTTTAAATGCTGCTGCTTGGGAATTTATTACTGCCCAGAACAGTGAAGTCCATAAGAACCTAAAGAATTTGTTCTACTGTCAGTATCATCAAAGAGGGTGACCAAATCAGATCTTAGCTGGACTACAAAGGAAAGGGAACAATTCTGGGAGGAAGTGGGTGTATTGAATGATAGAAATCATAATGTAAATATGCTCAAATACTATGTTATAGGACTAGGAAATTCCCTCTATGTACATTACAGAGTCACCACTTTCAGAGTTGATAAGCAATTTAAATGTCTGAGTATGCCATGTATTTTGGTATTAAAAAAAAATACAGAAATTCTTGATGCATTCATGTTTATGAATATTATTGGAATCTTATTGTATTCTTGAAATTCTGTTTCACTTTTTCAAAATTAAGAAAATATCTATTTATCTGATATTAATAAAACTTTTGAAGGGGTTTTCCTACATGCATACTGTGACAGCAATTTCATGTACACTATAAAACAATGTAACAATATTCCGGATAAACATGTCATGTATGACTTGCAGGAAAAACCCTTCAAAGCTGGTTTTATAAAGAAAAAATTCTGGATTTCTGTGCAAAATGGATGGAATTGGAGCAAAGAAGCAATAACTGAGAGAAGAAGCATTGTGTGGTTGAGTGAAGAAAAGATAAGTAGTATAAAATTTTTTTCCCTTGTGTTTTGTGCAAGGCACATCCATAGGATTATTTTGTCACTCTGTCAATAGCCTAATGCATGAATCTGTATTTGAGGATCCAGAAAAAATCAATCTCTGACACCTTCAAGAAACCCATCAAATCATGTGTATACAAAAGCACTTTGAAGTCTGCAAGTGATAAATACTAATTACTTTTAGTTGTAGTGTAAGTAGTGATGTTGTGGTAAAGTGAGAATAGTGTCCTTAGATCCTCATATGTCATCTTTCACTTGCCTGTCCTTTGGCAACAGCTTTTTCCAGTGATAGTGAAAATGAATCAAGTGTTCTGTATCTGGTCTGTTAAAAAAAATAAAACCAACAAACTAGAGTTTCCTTATGTAATATTATTTAACAAACTTTTTTTTAGTTGCATAAAAATGTATGACTTCTTTGTCACTCTTTACACAGGCAATTCTATCACTCTCCCTCAGTGTTTGTCCAGAGGATTGAGTAGCTCTATAATCTCTGTTTAAACCCTGCCTTTGTGATGTCTTTGACAAATTACTTAAAATAAGTTCTCAACTATAATTTTCAGTTTTATATATGTGTGACCTATTGCCTACTGCCTTATTGAAATCTGGGGACCAAAAAGTGGAGTGGGGGACACTCAGTTGCAGAAACAAGAATATAATAATCTTAGCTCTCTAGACCAAAATAGGGCAGGGTAGACTTTTACCTTGGTGATAGTATCACACATCCTCACCCGAACCTGGTAACTTTTCTAAAATCTTTTCTGAATAAAATTGACTCTAGCCCAGCCAAAACTAGCACATTGATAATATTTTCCTTGTGCCCTCAGTGCACTGACAGGCTCCCTAGCCCTGAACCTGTCCTCAGAGCATGCAGAAGCAGAGACTATGAGCTGGAATAGGAAGTACACTGGAGAACTGGCAGTACATTGTGCCTACACAGTGCTCAGCTGGAGAGTTTTGATTTCTATTGAAGTTCTAGGATGACTGTGGAAGTCTTCAGGCCCTTTACATTGCTGTTAAGCAAGCTGGCTCTTCCTGCAGTTGTTATTCCCTCTCATTGAATGGGCTAAAGACACTGCCCTGCCTTGGGCAATGCTTTCCTATAGTACAGAAGATTCTGAGTGTTTGTGCTGTGGCTGCTCTGAGAGAGGGAATTTATTATCTTCAGTGTGGTGCCATGCAAACAAAGCAATATTGTTTCCAGGCCCAAAGGAGTCTGTATGTAACCTCTCTGCATGCAACGTGAGTTGACTCTACCTAACTGTTCCTACGTCTTTTATACACAAGTGGAAGGCTCAGGTTCAGGAAAAGATATTTAATTCTATGCTGATCAGCATCTGCTGGCACAATAAGAACCTTAGAGCATACACAGTCAGCCTGGTGTGATACACTAACCATACATTCCAGAAAGCGTGAATACTGGTTCATACAAAGCCCCTGCAGTCTGCAGGCTAAAAGTATGTATGTGTTATGAGCCAATTTCATACTCTGTTCATTAAGAAAGTCATCACCATGGTAACATATACATCACAAGTTACTACTGTAATCGCTAAAATTTTCAAGCGCATAGCAACAACAACATAATGCTGGAGCATCTCCATTTAGCAGTGTTTGAAAGCTGCACATAGGGTTTACTAAGCACCTTATAAGTATTAGAGAGAAGAAATGGGTCTTTTGTACCCAATTGTCATAAAGAAAATCATGTTATTAATTTGTCGACTTAATGATCTTGAGTCAAATTGTGTCAAAGATTAACTTGCTCTCATGTTTTTCATCTTGCCTTTACATTTCTCCTTCATCTTGTCATGTTAAGTATTCTTTAAAAAATAATTGGTAATATGAATATTCTGGTGAGGAAACACTGTATGAAACTTACACTAAGTAATAATCTATATGTGGGAAAGCTGTAGACAATGATGTGGTCTTCCAAGGGATATGGAGCCACTTGTTCTAATCCTATTGCTTAATCCTCTGCAGAAAGCTCAATTTCCAGATGCCATTTCTCCAGCGACATCATTCATATCAGAGTAACTTTATATAGTTTTAGCACAGGGAGAATTAGCCAAAGATCCTGTTAGAACTGTACTAAATGAGAGGAAGGTGTTCAATCAGAAAAAGGTTACTCAAAGTAATAATCAGGAAATCTTTCCTAGAAGACTGATGATCACAGAAAGGTAAAGTAAAAAGAGGAGTGTATTGTTTATACACCACCTTTCTTCTGTGTGGTTTTAGAAACCAAGACACGACAAACTCTGCGTGCCTTCATACTAATGGAACTGATCTGCTCCTTGTAAATTAGAGAAATTATCATCTCAGACTTTCCCTGTGCTTTGCCTGACAAAATGGCAGATCTGGCTAACAGTTTTATATGCACATCCATGCATGCACAAACTTTCCTCTCCTCACTGACTGAACATGATAATGCTCTATTTTAGATTTCATCTTAGTACTTCAGCCCACTAAATTTGAAAAGTTATTTTGATGTCATAATCATACCTTCCCCCCTTCAAATTATCCCTTGCTTTATTTCAGAACTTCAAACTTGAAGATCATTACAAACTTCAGAAACACAAGGGAACAATGCTACTATGAAAATGTTTGAATAACTAGTCACAAAGGCAGTGGAAAATGTCAAGACTGTAAATTTAACTTTGACTCTAGTAGGAGGTTCAGAAAATGTTAGGCATATCTTGAGCAAGAGGGCAAGTTCCTGACAACTATAGCTATCATGCCAAATCAAAATTAAGCTTCAGTTGTGTGAACATGCTCAACTTGACAAGACATTATGTTGTGTTTCTTTAAAATGATACTTCACCAATAATTTCCACTGTCAATTAAATGAGAAAATATATGTATTTAAAGAATGCACTGCAGGCTGCAATAATACCTTCTAATGTTTTCATTTGACTCAAATAGATAGATTTATTTATTGATTGATTTATTTTGTGGTGGGTGCGGGGGAGTTTAAAGGAATGATTTCTGTGAGAAGCTGCCAAAAACTTCCCCCATGTCTGGCTCCAGGCTCAACATATCAACAACAGCGATACAGCCTCTGGGATAACATATTTAAGAAGAAGTGGAAAAAAAACCTAGAAGAACAATGCATCTAGAGAGAGGAGTGAGAATGTGTGAGAGTGAGGTGGTTTGTTCTTGGCCAGACACCAGGTGACTACCAAAGGCACTCTGTCCTCCTCAGCTGGGCAGGAGAGAGAAAATATAAAAACAGGCTTGTGCATTGAGCTAAGGACAAGGAATGATCTCTCATCAATTACTTTCATGGTCAAAAAAACCCCTCAAATTGGGGAAATTAATTGAATTCATTAACAGTCAGATAGGCAGGTAACATATCTGTAATATGTATACAATATTATTGCTATCATTTAGTCTAAACGTCTTTAACTTGGGGTACCCAGTTGTGCTTCATTTTCCCTTCAAATATTTCAAGACATGTGGATCCTTCCTATTTTAAGGTGGCTGCAGAGGTTACCATCTTTTGCCAAATAATTCTGATGGGTCTGTTGTATATAAACTGAAGGAAGATAAAAAAATGTTAGTCTTCAACCACAGGCTAAATAAGAGTTTAATCCTTTAGGTTATTGTGTCATAAAATATTATTTTTATCTCCCCTCAGAAGCTTCCATGTATCACTCAGTACCCTAAACACCGTACATAGACCTCTGGATCCTGCTGCTGCAGAACCTGTTTGTAGGTTTTGATTTACCAAAATATTGGTCTAGTACCAATACTCAACTGTGACGTACAAAAGACTCTCTAACAATTTAAAGTTAGAAAGGGTATGTTTGTTCAGCACTGACCAGCAGCATGGGGTAGCCCCCTAATACGCACTGCAAAATTACAGGTGGTCACAGAGTCTATTTATTGACAAAAGGTTCAAATAAATAC
>PYHW01010840.1:6906785-6922445 GCA_013186435.1 Turdus rufiventris
TGCTTAATTTTCAATATAAGGTTTTCAGCCAGGAAATGAAACTAAAAAAATATATTGTAGCAGTAACTTAATAAAGGAAATCAACTGTTCAAAGTCAATTCAGAAGATTTTTCCACCTAATAATGACATTCAAAATTATTTTGTGACACAAATATTCATTTAAGTCAAAATAATTTGCAGACAATCAATATCAATGAAGAAGTTAGTACATAGAAAATAATAACGAGATCCACAGACAGGCCAAGGAAAATATTAACAAGGTGGATAACCCAAGCAGCAATGTATGTTGCATTGCGTAATGGGATTGTACTATTCATTTCTTGTATTTGTGCTTAAAGCTGGAGGAGGGGGGGCAGGAGAATAAAGAGCAATGAGAATCCAAAATATGGAAATAAAATAATTGGACTTATTTAGCAGTCATAGAGAGCACTGAATAAGGTATGGAACAGCCTCACCTAAAGAAAAACTACTGCAGAGGGGCAGGAACTATTTGTTCTCCATGTCCAGGGAGGATAGGAGAAAAATTATTTGGTTTAAACTGCAATGAGGAAGACTGGATAGATAAATAAAGAACCTTTATTAAAGTGAGGACAGTAAAGTGCAACATCAGACTGCCATGAGCAGCTATGCAATCTGCATCACTGGACCTCTCTAAAAGAACATCTGCAAGGAATGGCACAGACACTGCAGATCTTGCTTTGGAAGATGGTGATAAAATAAATGACCTCAACCCACTTGCAGTCTGAGTGGGTCTGTGAGGTATATAGTGCAACAACTAATTACCACATGTAAGGCTTGGAAATGTCCAGGGGATGTTGCATTGAAAAGGGACACTTATAGGTTTAACAGCAAGTTGTATTTCCTTATGTTATGACTTATATGTTAACAATTAACAGGAACACATTTGAGAAACAGAAACGGGAACCAGTCTAATGTTCCCAGTTCCCATTGCAGTTTATAACAACAATCCTGTTGATCTCAATGTAAAAAATAACTAGGAACAAGAAAAGAGTAATGCACCGTGGACTCAAAACTGGAAATTAATAATTTAAAATATTTACAGTGCCTCCTGAAACACATTCTGAAAAGACACCAAACCTTGTTATTTTCATAGTGACAGCCTACAAGAATGAATTCTCTGAGTGCAGTGCTAGAGTTTTAGTGAATATACAAAATAGTAATATACAAAACTACACTTGAGAGAAAATCCTTATCTTATTTAAAAGATTTGGAAATGCCACTGAAAATCTAAGATAGATAGATAGATAGATAGACCATCCAGTTGAAGGAGTAATATTTTCCTGTCATCTGATCTCAGTGTTCCCAGTTCCAAAATTTTCTGTATTATTTGCCCAATGTTCACAATCTTCAATCTCTCTTTGAACCATAATCCTCTCCAGCCTGTTGGACCCTGGCCCTTATGTGTAAATGTTACTATCAAAGTGGTCATGTGTGAGAGATACAGGGGTTTATGGAAAAATCTCAATTTTGAAACAAAGACTGAGAAATATGCACCGAGACAATTATAAACAGGTGAAACAAAGCAGGGAGAGAAATCAATAGATGATGGTGAGCTGGATTTTTGTCTTATGGCACACTTCACTTTGCTGGAGAAATTCAAGTGTCTAGAGCCATTTGCAGTTGTAGACTCAGACTAATACGAGAAGAGAATCTGCCCTTCACAAAAATCATCTGGGAACAAAGCACACTGGGGAAACCTGTGTGCTACAGTCTGGGAAAGAGATAACCAACCCATGGACCACAGCAAGCACAAACTGGGTGAGAGAACACTTTTCTCTCTTCTTGGTTGTGCAATCTGATTGATAAACCAGCCAAATTGGGTACTGTGGATGCGGGAAAATGGGGAAGGACAGACTTCAATGCAGACTGAAAAGATTTATTAAAATCAGCTACAACTGTGCAAATGTAGCTATATTGATCTGAGTCCTAACTTTTTCTAAGGAAGTGTAAATACATAGAAATTGGCCAGCCCTTGACATCAGTTAAAACCAGAAGCAAATCTATCACCTGATTTAATTGCTTAAAATTTCCACAGACCATATAATTTACTGTTACATTGCTCCAGGTCTATTTATATTAGTTTATCCAAAGCATGTTTACTAGACAGGTAGGCAGTTTCATTTGAAGACGAAAGAAACAAAGAAATCCATCACTAGCAGTTTTTTGTCCTCTCCATCCCTGCAAAGGCTTGATTATGCCATAGTTAAAAATCTGTGTCATATTTCTCATTTGAATTGTTCTAGCTTTATCTTCCAATGGTTTTCATTTTTGCAATATCTTTTTTTCCAAAAGATTGAAGAGCCAATTAGCATCTACTATTTTCCTCTGCTGAAGATCTTCATACACCTTAATTAAGTCACTGTTCAATCTACTTTTGATAAGTTATGCATATCACTGGAAAGCATTTTCTTTTCTCATCAAAAGATTTTGCAACTCTCTCTTCAATCAGATTTTTCTTGTGGAAGAAAATATGGCAAGTACAGTGAAAACCAGCGAGAAGAAATTCCAGCTCTGAAACCTTATGACAAATTTTCCTCAGGGTTCTACATACACTGTCTTGGAATCTTTAGTCAAGTATTTGCCATTTTCAATTTATCTCCAGCTAGGTTGGATCAAACAGTGTTCTGAAACATAATTTCAAATGCTGATGTTTAATAATACTCAATGACCAGAGTGATATGTGGCAATATATCACTTCATACTCTAACTTCACAAGTATTTGATCTGCTATTTAGAGGGCTAATATTTAATATCATCACCGACAATTCTGCATGAGTTGGCACACTGAACTGTATTGTGATGTGAGATAAGTTTTTCTCCATCTCTTTCTTCTCTATAAGTCCTCTGAGTTAATAAAAGAAATTTGCTTCAAAACAAGTATGAAAATCACATAGGATCGTCAATTTTAATTCTTGGATGGTTAAAGGGATATTTATGCAATTTAATTGTGAGTAGCTTATTTAACCTGTTTAGATTTCTAATGAATGCGATTCAGTGCAGCAACATAACTCTGGTGTCAGAGATTAAGGCTTTCTGGGAGATGAAACTATAAAGTAGGAAATATCCTAAGTGTTATTTAATATGCCAGTTCTTTTTCTGCTCACACTGTCATTCATAGAAAGCAGAAAATAGGAGAAGAGTGTCAAAAAGGAATGACCTATGTTAAAGTAAAAAGAAGTTATCACATCATGCAAACTTTTTATAATTAGAAAGTTTGAAACTTACTTTAGCACACATCAAGATAATTTTTCAAGGAACATTTTACCTGCAACTCTGAACTCTTGTTTACCCTTTGTGATTCAATCTGATGAAAAAATGGGAGACAGAATAGAGCTATTTAGCATTAGCTGAAAAAAAATACATTATGAAAGTAAATTATGCTGCTGGGAAGCAGAAAGACCTGCTCCTCAACTCTACAAGGTTAGACTCTGGGCAATAAAATTACATCAGTAGAGCAAATGTGAACAGGTAAATTGAAGATTTGTTTGCATTAAAAACACATCTTAACGTAAGGAACAACCAGTAAATTGCTCTCCTCTCAGGGACATGGTCCATGGACAAGCAGCCAAGGACATCCCAGACCTCTGCATAGCCATTTTTCAGTGTGCCAGGCAGGGTCCTGGTGCCACACCATTGTGCCATTGGTGTCACAATGCTGGAACTAGTCAGCTGCTGCTGGCCCCAGAAAGGCAGAGATGAAGGTAAACAGACTGATGGGAGCTAGAAGGCTGCAAGGCACCATTGTCAAGAAACCAAAATTGGAACACTGGTCATATATGCAGGCATTGCATTTATTCTTTGGGAACTTTTTATTCTTCCAAAGAATATGTAATATCTGATCACTTCATAAATGCTAAGAATCATGTTGCATGAAATAAACATCATTTCAGTCAGTAGAAACAATTAATAAAATGTTTGAGGAGTCTTATAATTGTGTCAGAACAGGCACAATTTTGACTGTGGCACAGATGACACAGGTAAAGACTGAACATCTGTATGTCTCATGTCTGATATTACAGTAACTCAAATAATCCCTCAAGCGTAATCAGAACAGATCTCTCATCATTCAGATGACTACTAAAAAGATATTCTGGAAGCATTAAAGAGAAATTGCAAATTTGGCTATAAAATTATGCTGACTGACTTGGTAAATAAAAATTTGAACCCAAATTTTCCAAAGCACTGAAATTAAACAGCATATATATATATGTGTGTGTGTGTGTGTGTGTGTGTGTGTGTGTGTTCTCATGCCTAAATTTCATTTAAAAAAAACTATGGAAGTACTAAGAAAGCTTCAAAAAACTAGCAAAAGAAATGTTGTGGTCAATACACATGGGGAACTTTATTACTCATTTCCATGTATGTTCGTATGTATTCCTCAATAAGTTATTACTTTGTGCATTTTGCTATTCTTTTTTAGGTATCATGTAGGACTGGAAAGAATTATCCTAGGACATCTGTGCAGACATGTGCTCATACAAACAGACACATTATATATAGATCCATGCTATAAAAAACAGCTTCCTTACTGGAATACTATTCCAGAATATCTACCTTTCTTCAGACCAAATTTCCAGTACACACACACACGAAGAATGTTCAGATTGTATGATATAGATTACCTTTCTTTTCAAGGATTCAGTTTAGTCTCCTGTATCCCATGAAATTTCTCATCAAGTAGGAAAATGAATATTGTGGGTGTCCATGCATCATTAGGAACACTCTTCAGTAGCTCAAGGCAATAATTAGAAAGGAACACAGGAAGAAATTCCTTCATTCTCAAGCATGATGAGTCAGATATGAGGTTATATACATTTTCTTTTAAGATACATGATTGCTGTAAAAAATATGTAAGAGTCAGTCATTTTAGTTTTAATCAGGATCATGTAAAGTATAACTCTCAACCCAGAGGTTCAGCTATCCATGATGAAGCAGTGGTTTAATGCAGTTGTGTGATCTTGACTTAGTTTTACCAAGAAAACTGTGACAAGGTGTGACAAGAGCACATGAGCTAAATCCCAGCAATATAAGGAAAGCAAAAATACAAATAAAAATGTAATAGTCTAGACTCTAACAGTTAACACCTTCGTTTTTCCATTAAGGAGAAGGGGTTGAGAGGCAGGTGGCTACAGATTCTCCAAGATAGCAGCTTCCAAACATCAAGGATCAGACCCATCCATGAGCTAACAAAGACAACCTTGTCCTGCTAATATCTGAGTGCACTGTCGTCTCTCCAGGGGTGTGAGTGTAAATTGGTCCTTCTGCTCTGCTGGACTGGGCTGCCTCTTTGAATTAACCAGTAAGGTAAAAATTAACATGCATTCTGAATGCATCCTCATGCAGATTCTCTGTGCATTCAACAAATGTCACCTGATTTACGTGATCCAGAAAGGGAGAATTACCAAGGGGCTTCACCACTGCAACTGGTCCAAGCTTTGCTAGGCCAGCACCACAGATTAGCGACAGCTTGTCTTTATCTCACCTACCTTCCACTGAGTAGAAAACATCACTTCTTGAGGTTTGAATGCTACATTCTCTGTGTCCATATAGTGATGATATAATGTAATAACAGATGGGAAAAACTGAAGCCTATTTCTTTTCCTTTTGAAGCAAATAGGCAAATATTTAGGTAAGAAGACATTTCAAGCAGCAACACAAATTTCTCCCTTACTTCACCACTTTTTTCCTGTCGACCATTTCTCACTTTACAGCTTCCATAAACCCACTCAACATTAGTACTTCACGAGCAAAGCACAAGATGTGATACCTGAAGTTCTGAGTTTGCCCATTTTTTTTTCTTAATGCCTTGAACAATTTCTAACTATGGCATGTCAGCATTCTCCTAAAAGAGATAGAACAGGGAAAGACTGGGTTTTAATTCAAAACATGATCTTATTGAACACATCACAGTAAATGACCACAGACATTATTGGCAAAAAACTTATTTGTTAGAGCTTAATCTCTGATTAACAACTTTCTCTGGCTCCATTTTGCATTCATGTGGGGTCATTCTGCTGAGATGAAAAGTGCATTTAAAGCTCTTTCTCATTCTTTTCTGGGCAAAACATGACCTAGATACCAAGCCCATTACAGCCTAATAGAAAAAGCTTGACAATCACCAAACTCATTTAACTCTGCACATTTTCTGTGTATATTTTCATCTTTTTGAGACCTGTTTACAAGGCTCAAGGTGGAATGATGCATGCAAAACCTCGGTATTTACAAAAGGGTGATAACATAAATTTATTGAATTTGCACTTTTGCCCTTAGAGAAATATACTGTACAATCCCTATGCTGTATTTTGCTCAAGTGTCATAAAGATTTACCATGAATAAAATTTTGCAGGATATTTTTGATATAGGGATATATTATATGCCCCATTTTATGGATGTGCGAATAGCCACAGGAAAGTAATATGATTTCTCAAGTGCCACAATGCCAGGTGTGATTTCCCTCATGTAGTATTATCTGCCTGTGGGTCAAGTCTAGCCAGATTGTCTCTATGACCTTTAATACTAAAAGGAAGACACATTTGTCCAGAGAATGATGCATCTCACCTCTCTTCCACCTTACTTTATTCCATCTTTCCACCTTAAACATTTATCTTAGGCTGACATAGATCACCCTGTGAATGAAACCACTCCTTTCCATTTGCTACTGAGGGAAGTTTGATGACTAGCTCAGACTTGACAGCTTTTAGACAGATAAGGTTAGACAGCTGTATTATTAGTATTAGGTAATATGGAGACCACCTTTAGTGATAAATAGAAGATGGACTCATCAGTTTCTTTCCATCTTGATTTGCAACAKCTGGATTGAATATATTACAGTCTGTGGAACTTACTACCTTTTACAATGCRCTATCTTCCATGTTTATGCAAAGACTGTTACTAACAGCAACAGCAAAACCCAAGCAAATAACCATTCCTGCAAATTATTATAGGATTTCTTCAGCAAAATTGAAAGTTATGCTGATTTACACTTCTTGAGTATGCTGTCTTTTTAGAATAATTATCAACTAACGAGGGAATCAATACAAACAATTTTCTTGAGTAAAG
This sequence comes from Turdus rufiventris, assembly GCA_013186435.1. Taxonomy (NCBI): domain Eukaryota; kingdom Metazoa; phylum Chordata; class Aves; order Passeriformes; family Turdidae; genus Turdus; species Turdus rufiventris. Next base: position 6,913,866 of record PYHW01010840.1, read on the forward strand.
CTTCTTGAGTACTGTGGCCCTTTAAATATTAAGCTCCCTGGGCCTGAAGCAGTTATACATGCGTAACAAGACTGAAAATACATCACAAAATCTTTCAGGATCTCTCTATCTACTTTTAGTTTGAGGTTGGGTCTGGGTTTGTTGTTGGTTTTTGTTAGGCTGCTTTTGATCGAATACTAATATCAGTAGGTGCCTGCAGTGAATTGATTGTCTTTTAATATCTCTGAGCTCCACAAAAGAAAGGAGCAGATATAATAACAAAATTTTGGGGGGAAAACAGCATTGGATTTTAAATTGTACCATTTTTTAATTTAGGCGTCAGATCCTGACACGGTGTAGTTAAAGACAGAGACACATCCCTGTTTGATCCTTGGTGCCTAATTCCTCCTCAGGAGACAGATCACTAAGGAAATTATTCAGAATGATTTGAAGAGAATGCAAACATTAATCAGAGATTTCATTCTCTAAAAGGCATGAAGTCTTATAGGAGCCAAAAACTCCAAACCTGGTCACACAATTGCTGAAATTGAAGAGAAAATTATTTCTGTGGTTTAGGAGTGGACCCTCCTACTGCAAGTAACACTGTGATACTCAAGAAAATGAGGTATCTGGCAGTGCTCCTGCAGTTCACAGAAGCAAGTCATGGATGACTTTTCTGTTTGTTAGAAATAAGCTGGGACTTAAAAATTACTTGAGCGGTTTGACCTCTCTACCACTGTGACCCAGAGAAGTTGAGAATAATTTTGGCAAACTTCCAGCTATTCTTTAGCTTTGGGAAGCTTCAGTAAATATTTAAATAGTAAGAAATAAGCACAAACCAAGATTTACTCAGTGCCCACTACCCATTTCTTACTTGCAACACCCCCAAAAGGCAGGTGGCAAACTACCTCTGTTCTGGGGCAAGTATAAAAAAGAATAAATGGTTCATGGCTAATACTGGCATCTGTCTTGGTTGGTTCTAGTTTTACAGTAAAGCCATATGTGCTTTACTGTAGAGCATTTCTAAATGTCAATCAAGTGTTTAACTCTGCAGTGGCTGTTACTTTCAGAAAACAGCAATGGCAATAGCTTCACTCGGGACACTGTTGTCTCTGTAGTGTCTTTGATTTTTTTCTGCAAATGTAACAGAGAAAAATATCAACTTCCCTTTTTGTGATTTTCATTAAACATTCCTTCAGCGAAAAGGAGAGAGATCATGAGAGACCTGTTTGGCAAAGGGCAGGTAGCAGTAGAAGTACTTTTTCCTAACATATAGATTGAATACTTTTCAAAAGCCTTTCAAAGTATAAAGATAGATTTTTCTTGCTAACATGTGCTTTAGTGCCAGGGCCTCTATTGTACTCTTATGGTCAGTTTCTCCCATTTATGAGTCCTTTGCCATTTTCCCCTCAGAACCGGACAAGTTATTTGTTTTACCAGATGGAAGGATGAGGGGAGAGGTCTGTTTTCATCCATGGCCTGAGACTCTACCACCCTTCCTGCCTTGCTTTCCTTGGCATGAGTTGACAGACACTGTTAGATCACAGACTGTGTGTCCTGTAACTAATTTATACCAGTGTCATAATGCTTTGTAGTAACATTTGGTGATGTTCCAAGAAAAGAATATAGAGCCAAATTTTACACTGCAATCTCAGTCTAAAAACAAGGAGAGGAATGGTTCTACTTTTCCCCACATTTTCTTAGGTAATGCTGTCCAGGTGGTCAACCAGATAAATACACAAGGAGTATTTAAGCATTAACACGTAACATGCTTCAGAAAATTAAAATTACAAAAAATTAGCCCTTTTTTGATCACCTTTTCTCCACTGTTCCCTTGCGAGCATTCTGTCACCAAGAGTGTCAGTATGGTAAAAATATCAAGTACAGATAAATCTGGAGCCTCCTCCTCCTCAAGACAGAAAGTGTGATAGAAACGGTTCTGTCTCAAGTTTATCTGCTCTGTCGCATACTAGATGAAAAGCTCACTGGTAGCACAACAGGAATGGCAAAGCATGCGACACATTTTAGGCTCACACTGTAATTGAGAGATGATGTATTTGTAGAGATTTGCTTTTGTGGAAGTGGTCTTCTGTCAGTTTGTAAAATTAAACTTTTAGATTGGTGATCATGAAAAATTTCTTCTTTGAGAGGGCTTTGAAGCATTAGAAGCAGTTGCCTGGGGAAGTGGTTGTGCCACCATATCTGGAGGTATTTTAAATAAATATTAATGCAGCACTTAGGGATATTATTTGGTGATGGAGTTGGTAGTATTCAGGTAAAAATTGGACTTGATGATCTTCAGGTTTTTTCCCAACCTAAATGATTCTACGACTTTGCACAAAGCTCTGTCATCCAGCATCCAAAAACCCTTTGCCCACTTGCAACCGCTGCTACCAACAACAGCACTCTGTACCCTTTGCCATTATCTTCCAAAGTACTTGCAGATATGCTCATGTGTTCATTTGAGTGTATCACCTTTAAACCAGAAATCCTAACTTTAGTCTGATATGTTTTGCCATGGTTTAACCCCAGCTAATTCCATACAGTCCCTCCCCACAGTGCTATGGGAACAGCATCAGAAGTCTAAAAGTAAGAAAATCATGGGCTTAGATAAAGACAACCAAATAGGTGAAGCAAAATCCACATGCATAAGCAAAGAAAAACAAGGAATTCATTCACTGCTTCCCATGGGCGGGCAGGTGTAACAGCAGGACATCATGTCTGATGGTGACTTGGGTAGACACACCATCACTCCAAATGAACTGTGAACATCCCCTCCTCTTCCCCAAATTTATATGCGGATCATGATGACATAGAGCCTGGGATATTCCTTTGGTTCAGCTGTCCTGGCTGTGCCCCCCATTGTATGTTAACTTCTCACATGTAAAATAATATCTTCAGTCCAAAGGAAATGTCACAGGAGGTGAGGGCATTAAAATGGTAGCAATACTCAGGAAGGGACTCTACCCTCAAAAGAAAATCCTTGACTCTGCATTTCTCCTCCTAACCCAACTTCTCAGCTTGAAATTGCCATTAATCAATTTTGTGATATTTCACAAAACAGTGAAATGATACCTAGATTTTCAAACATCCAATTGCAGTGACATAAATGGAGAGGTTGATTTCAAATTTGTATATGGAGAATGAAGGACTATATGCTCTTTTTTAATATATGAACTCTACTTATTACTCACTTATTCTTGGGCATTTGAATTCGAATTGCCTCTAGGACAAAACCAAAAACCAAAAATCAAAAAACACCACCACCACCAACAAAAAACAAACACAAAACAAGAAACCAAAAAGATCCTACCATAATATTTTTGTTTATATCAGTAACTATTCAGTGAATGTGGAATACATGCAATTATGTGTACAAAACGATGTGAGGATATAAGGAATATATGTTCTGTAGATGAGTAAACAGACTTGATTAACTGCTTCATTAGAGCTCAAGAAAACACATTTACAACTGAACGAGGAAGTTCCATTATACTACAAAAATATTTTGAGTTCAGATATATAAAATCTATCCCACAAAATTAAGCATGTGAATATAACTTTTTGGTTGGGTTGTTTTGAGCTTGTTGCCTTCCTATCACATAATAGGTAATAACTCGGTTGATGTGAATAAACCTGTTTGCCTAAATATTCCTAAAATAATTTGAAGACTTGCAATAGCAACACTTTTTTAAAGTATTGTTTGATTGAAACTCTACAAACAGATTGAACAACATGTATATTCTTCATATTTCAATCATAACCTGGGAGTACATATCTAAATCCTCACAATAACTAAAGTGATGGAAAAAATCCAGTTTTCTTTAACCACTGCATTTATTCTGATTTTTTTTAATGTGTTGTGAAAAACCAAATTAAGAAAAATACTGTGCTCTTTTATTACGCCATTTTATTGCAATAAAGAGAAGGTTCACTAATTAGACCAGCAAGATTCACTGCAAATGCTGCTAGGATTTATTATATTCTTACAAGTCTCTGAAAACAGTACAAAGCACATCCTAGGATAGCAGCAGAATCCTAAGAAAAAGATGCCTGGATAGACAGTAACTCTATAGTAAAAGCCCAGGATTAGCTAGTTTCTATTTTGCAGAACTTGGACACACTGTTCTTATATCATGCTAATTTCTTCATAAATTTGTTCTTCAGAATCAAGTCAGAAGCTTTAGAGAAATCTGTACAAAATAAATGGATTGTACTTGCTTTATCTACCAAGCGTACTTATCCAAAGATTTTTGTTTTTTCCAGATTAATTATATTGGTTATTTAAACTTTTAATACATATGAAATTTATCACTGTTTCTCTGTGAACTAACATTATGATGACGAACCTGTAACTGAAAAAAGCTGACCAATTTAGCCTCTTTAAAACAAATTGTGAAGCATTTCCTTCTTTCAGGACATTGGAGATTTTACAGCGTTTTAAAGTTTATTGACAAATTAACATCAACAACCCAGATAGATCCTTAACCATATCCTTTAAATTATTAGTCGTAAATTACATGTGAACTCTTTCATTACTTTTATAATCTCTCCATGTGACATTATTCAGATGCATGTTTGTTCTTCAAATAGGACAATTGCATTTATTGAACATCCAGTCATTTACTGATAGTTCTGCATACAATATCAAGATGAAGACCACTTCTTTTTCTTTGATGATACCTTGTTGTACTGGGATTTACATGAAAGTATCTCCTTGTATTATTACTTTTCTAATACACATAGGTTAGTCCTGTATGACATGGATTTCCACATTTTTTTTTAAGATTCCTATCATATAAGAAATATTTAATAACTTTTTTTTTTTTGGTGGCATGTAGCTGTTCTCTTTTGCATAATTTCTAACCAGTGTGACCTTCTTCCTTCTTTCTCCAGAGTGACTGTAGCTTTTCTGGTACTCACCGAAACATTCTTAAAAAACCCCTTGTTACCCCTCAAATTTTTCATTATTTATTTCCTTCTCCCAAGTTTGGCTTTCTGCCTACAATTGTATTTGGTCTGCAAATTTTTTTATAGCTACTTGGAAAGAGTGTTGTCTGTAACCATTTCTGGATAAAGACAATGAACTAATATAATATGTTAGTAAATGATTAGAATATATGTGAAGAGTTACAAGTATGTTACAGTAGAAGGCTTCAATATCATAAAGCCAAAGATTTTTTTTCTGTCTTTCTGTTCAAGCATTGCAATTCCTGTGTGATTATATTGAAAAAAGGATAGAGTAAAGGTATTTGATGGCTTTCCTGAGTGCCTGTGAATACCTTGTCTTTTTTTTTTAGCTGTACTCATAGCACTGTTTTTTGTAAACTGTCAGTGTTAAGAATTTCTGTCTTGCTACAACTCTTCATAAATAATCATATGCCCATACCACATCCTGCTGCAGCTGGGAAACAGGAAAAACACACATGTATAATCACTAAGAAGAATAGTTGAATACTTTAGTAAGAACTAAATTGATCCTTTAAAACTTTTGTCAGTATTGAGCCTTGCATAAATAAAAGATATCCAAGTATTTTGTCAGACCTCATATCTCTCTGGGATATTTTATAAATGAAAACACAAAATATAAAATAAGCTTATCTGGAGAAGGTATGTTTCCTTCTTTTGTGTTTCCCTGGATAAGAGAAGGTTGAGGTCCTGGTTCAGCATCTTATCAGTTAAAATGTTGGGGTTTTTTTACTTCATACAACACAATATTGCATGTGTCAAATCTGTTTCAAATGCACAGGTTTAAATCTGGTGGAAAAAACAGTATAACTACATTAATGATCTAATCCTTATTCTTGCAGTCTGCACTACTATTTTGCTTTTGCCCTTGGCCTCTTAATCCATTCCACTAATTAGTTTTTTTACCCTCTAAACCCCTATGGTATGTACTTGCTGTGTGCTTGCTCTGGCCTTTAATCACCAAACCCTCCATTTTCCACACAGATGTTTACTACTATCTCTTCCTTTTATCTTGGCCTACATATTGACTTTTCATCAGTGGATTTGTCTTATTAATCTTGTTCTATTTTTTTTAAAGTAAGGCCTGCATGGTTTTCCCTTTTTTTAAGAAATGTATTTGATGACACAAAGGCATAGGAAAGGTATTGAATTCTAAGTCAGATCATCCAAAGCCTTTTGGTTTTCTATTGAGGTTCAAGAAAAGGCTTTATCTAATGCTTTGAGTGAGGGGCAATACAGACTAGCTAGCTAGACTCAAGATGAGGATAAAATTCTGTATTAGGTTCTCTGAAACCACACTTCCTCAGAAAGAATTATTGTTGTGAAAACTAGCCAAAAGCACAAATCCAGCAATGTTGCACTTCTCTACAAGACAACTCAGTATTTTGTAGAAATTCTGTCTTACAGCCAGCCATGCCTACAGGCTACGCAAAATTTAGTTTATTTATGCCAATGTCTCTGCTCACTTCTATCCTTGGAGCTCAGCTGTGATGGGGTTCACACAGCTATGGGGTGTGAGAGACATGTTCTCTTTGTTTTTATAGGTTTTATTCCTTCAATTTTTCTTACGTGAAATACCAGATTGTAAATTCACACTAATATCTTTTTTGGTTTTGCTGTGAAGCTTGTTGGATAGATCAGTGCTAGAGAAGTGGTTAAGGTTTGTTTAACATTCTCTCATGGCAGTTTGGCTAGACACAACCGTCTTTCAGGACAGACTTTGCTCAGCTGAATCACATCTACCCCACAGACTAAATCACCGACTGTTTGCCTTACCTTGTCTCAAGGATAGTAAAAACACTCCAATGACTACAAAATGCTATAAAGGCAGAAGAAAAAAGAGAAATATAAACTGATCAGTTTCCTTACACTTAGTAACCTCCTTTTGGTGAAGGAAAGCTTTGTAATCTTTTATCCATCAACTAGTAGTACCTAGGCAGTGGTTTTAAACAAAACACAGGGAGGAAAGAAGGCCTGCAGGTTGCATTATTCAACAGAGTATTATTTAAAAAAAATTATACAAGAAAATAATAATAATTAAAACCCCCAATCTAACTTCTGAATATTATTTATTTTCCATTTGGTAAACATTCTGAAACACTACTCTCCATCAATTCCACCAATATATATATTTCAAACATGTTGTGACTCCTAAATAAGCTTAATATTTCTTGTACCTGGCCTTCCTTAATGATTAATAATCATCTCATTAACTCATCTCTACTTTATGGTGAACAAGTTAATTAATCTGTTAATTTAATAAAACATGTTTTCACAGATTCACACTCATGAATCCCAGTGTGTACTGGTGCCTAGAATCACTCCTTTTTAGTTTCAGGGTTTAGCATTTCCCCTCACTGAACCTCAGATATCTCAAACCAACTTTATTTAGTAAATGGCTCATCAAGTGAAGGGCCATTCTATTCAGCTTGATATCTACTAAAGAATTTAGTGAAATCCCTGTTGGAAGTAGCTCTCTTTCCCTGAATAAGTATAGAAAATTATCGGTATATGTAAATGACTTTTAAATAACTAAGGATATCTGGACTAAAATCTAAAGTTACTCTGCATTTTTGGTTTCATTACACTTTCCTTCATATGCATAGTGTATTGTATTCACCATAATTTTATATAAATTGTTTTTTCTGTCATACGCTCTACCACACGCCATGAACTTAAGTCATTCAGGAGGATGAATTTCATTTAAGATATTAAATGATCTTTCCATATCCAGGCCCAAACCCCATTTTTCTCTTCTCATTGAAGGCTGGATCTGCTTGTAGTCTACTAGACACTAAATGTAATTGAGCCCATCCAGCTGGCAGATCCCATGGAGACAGACAAGGAAATCTTTTTCTAATGAAGATAAATCCAGTGTCAGGCAGGATTCTGCTAGCACAGAAGTGATGCTCTGATTGACTCGGTTGTAAGGATGTAGGATTTATAGGAAGTGGATAGAGATGAATTTACTTTTAGTTGAAAAAGATTGGCAGGTTTACTACAAGTTATGATCCTATTTGAGGAAAGCAAAGCCTAAGGATTGGCCTTTCTAAAGGACAGGGTCTGTGTGATCTGTGAAAATCACTTGAAGAATTACCCAGGCTTCAGAACCTTCACTCTGACTAAGATGTGAAAACAGACTTAAATTTAAATCAGACTCAGCTAATTAGGAGTATGCTATTATTTCACTTTCTTATTTTTCCTAGTAAATCACTTCAGCAAGTAAAATCATTTTCAGTTTCACTGTAATGTTTTTCTGCTTTTCATAATGATTTGAAGAGGGATGTCAAACAATAGGTACCCCAAGAGCATGGCAAGACCTTTTAAGGCTCATCTATTGCCAAGCAATGACACCTCACAAATAAGATAAAGTCCTCAAAGGTTTGCAGAGTGCTCCCTCACTGAGCTGCAAGAGCACTCTCACAGCCTCTTATTGCCAGAGTGCATTTGACAGACAACAGACAATAAAGCCAGAGTCTCCAATCCACTGACACTCTCAGGATTCATCCTAGGAAAAAGTGGCAAAGCTGTTTGTGTTAGATTCACAAGGTGATTTTAGGCTCAGCACTTCACTGTCCAACTTGCAGGCAATTTGTCAAAGAGACATTGTAAACCCAAGGCGCTAAGCGGTAT
>PYHW01010840.1:6944524-6958014 GCA_013186435.1 Turdus rufiventris
ACTGAGCTGAGATTCCCCTGCAGCCCCTGGTGCAGCCCATGGTGGGGCAGCTGTGCCCCTGCAGCCCATGGGGGTCCATGGTGGAGCAAATAACCAAATAGCTCTGGCAGCCCCTGGAGAATCCCAGCCACAGCAGGTGCATGCCAGAAGGAGGCTGTAACCCCAAGGGAAGCCTTTGATGGAGCAGGGTCCTGGCAGAACCTCTAGCTCTGGAGACCCAGGCCGAAGCAGTCTGTTCCTGAAGATCTGCACCCTGGCGAAAGGAACAATGGTGAAATAGTTAATTAGGACTGTCTCCAATGTGAATGGAGCAGAGGAATACCATGAGGAGCAACATTAGCCCCATTTCCCAGTCCCACAGTAGTACTTAGAGATGAAGGCAAAAGAGTCAGCAGTGAACATGAGCCTGGAAAGAAGTGGTGGTGTAGGTGGAAGGTGGTTTTATATTTGTTCTTATTTGTCATTATCCTACGCTGCTGGATAAATAAATTAAATTTACTTCCTCAAAGTAAATGGTGTTTTGCCCATGATGACAGTCAGTGGGTGGTCTCCCTGTCCTTATTTTGACCCACAAACTGCACAAACAAATTTTTCTCCCTGTCCTGTTGAGAGATGATTAAATTGGTACAAGAACAGAAAAGTTGTGGCCACAGCAGAAAACTGACTGAATATTTTACATCAGTGGAAATCGGAAGAAGCTTTTCCTGTGACAAGTGAGTCATTGAAACAGCCTCAGACTGAAGTGCCAGTGGAGGATGTTTTGGAATAAATTAGTAAAATAAAGAGTAAAATATCTCCAGTACCATATGCTATTCATTCGGAAGCCCTGAAGGAGCTCAAGTAGTAAATTGTGTAATTGTTAACTGTAGTATATAATTTATTACTAACATTACCATTAGTAAAAGAATTGAATTTGACAAAACCTACAGATTTATAAATTTATCATTCGAGAAGACATGTGAAATTACAGGTCTGCACATTTGATTTCTGCAGTCTGAAAATTGCTAGAAACTCTTGGTAGATTTAGCAGAGACATAAATGTACATGGAGCAACAAGATAGAAATCAGGGCTTTTGTAGAGGGAAATTGTGGTTCGCAAAACTTTTGGAGTTGTTAAAGAATCAATAAGCATGAAGATAACTTTGATGTAATTGGCAGACTGGTTTGGATTTGAAAAACCTTTTGAAATATTCCTGAATAAAGAGAGAAATCTATGAAAAGATGACAACAAAGAGTTTTCCCACAGTGGAAGGATACCGCCACTGATGTGTCTGAATTATTTGAACCAGGACTTGTGATGTTCATTGGAAGAGATGCTCTGTGGAAAGATGACATGGAAAAGTTTACTGATTACAAAATTATTACTTACTGTATTCCAAAGTGAAATTATTTGCAAAGGCTTGCAGAAAGATCTCACAGAACTGAATGAGGCAAGTTCAATGTCACTAAATCCAAAGCAACATAAATGGAGGGGAAAAAAAGATAGCATATGCACAATTTGAGTCTTTAAATTACCTGTTATGAAAAAAGCTTTTGGAAAGCTCAGTGGAAAACAGCAGAGTAAAAATGCATTATTAAGAGATTATTAGAAATTACAAAAGAAAAACAGAGAACAGTCACTGTGGTGCTACATAAACCTCTGTTGGGTTAAAAATTTAAATTATTCTCTGCAATTCTGGTCACTCAGTTAAAAATGACATAGGAGATTATTCTTGAAAACTTGCGCTACCTGCTTCCATGTGACATGTTCAAGATTATGGAGTGAGCTAGAGTAGACCTGAGGTGTGCCTGACCCCTGCCTGTTTGACTTTTTAGCAATTGATCTAGTAAAGGATTTTAAAACTCTCTGCAAACCTTGTGACTCTGACTCTCCCAAGATCTTTGGAAAAATAACATTAAGGGCTTCCTATCAGCCTCTGCTTCTTTTTGGTTAATCAAGCAGACAACTTAGGCTTCTTCTCTAAGCAACTCATGGCCCCATAGTCCACACTTCATCTCTGAAGGCCACATTTCTATGTCTTCCAGAATCTGTTCCAAATTGCATCCATTTTAGGAGGTCTTCTCTAGCTGAAATCTGTTCTAAAACTTGATTTTTTCCTACCTCAAAATGAGTGAAATATGCACCTGCTTTTCACCATTTATTATTAGCAAAGAATTCTTCCCTGGACAGCTTTGCAGGAAGATTTAGGCATAAAAGTTAATGCACTATAAATGTCCATCTGATCTGTTAGAGCATGGTGGTAATAACACCAAGATTGGGGGCTTGATCCCCAAATGGGCCATTCACTGAAGAGTTGGAGTCAATAGTCCTTGTAAATCCCTTCCAAATCAGAATATTCTGGGATTCTGTGATCTACAAGTACAGGAAATGTATAGGTATCTTTCATAGTGGGTCATCTAAAATTAGGTTCTCTTTACAGTTGAAATCCATGTCCTTGTACCTTTTTCATTTCTGCTTAAAAGCAGGGGGAAAAAAATAAAAAAAGTTTAATTCATTATCATAATCTTCCTGCTACTAGAAACAGGCAAGGAAGACTTTGTGTTTCTGGACACTTTTGGAAACATAGACTGAAGAAAAATCTTTGTCCAAAAACATGTGGAAGTACCAATGCATAGTAAATTCAAATACAGTTCAGCTGAATTATAAGACTCTAGGTACAAAATGAATATATCAGCATTCATTTGTAATTCGTGGCTTTACACATAGAAGGGAATGAATAATCCCCTAATAGGGGAAAACTGAAGGGATAAAGCAGAGGTCTCATGTTTATTTCCTCACTTTAATGACAAAACCAAGAAAAGGGGTAGAAATGTCACTGACAGTTTCGTGTGATGGATTGGTCTATATGCCTGAACATTAGGAGCAAGCAACCCTCAATATCTGAAGGAAGACTGCCTAGCGTGTAAACATTAGATAGAATTGAAAGCGGCATTTTCCACGGGCCCCCTACCAAGACAATGCACAGGGGGTGTATGTGCTTTATTGCTTGACACTCATGCATAAAGACAGCACAGCTTCTGCAATCTAAGTGAATCTCCTTAGGTTTAATGTTCCATTGAAATTTTGCTGAAATGTAAAACATATTTCAAAGGAACAAAACATTTTCTCAAGCAGAGACCATTTTACTGTCATGGTAGATTTTTCTCTTTCATGGAAGCTAATTCCTGAAATAGACATATATTGGAAAAACCAAACTGCCAGGGTCACTGCTGGCACCACAGAAATGTTCAAAGTAGCACTTTACCATCAAAGAATGCCTGTAATTGAAGTGATCATTCAAAGCACGCCAGCAATGCTGTAGTAGCTGCACCTGTGCAGCACCCCAAACCCCTTACAGGGTGACAGAATCAGATTTCACTGATCCTTGCTTTGGTTTTTGCTTCTACCTTGGACCATTTAATTTACAGTATGCATTCTGAATCAACTGTATTGGCATAACTAAGCAGTGTCAAAGGGCTGCACAGGGGTAAGAATGATTGGCTGAAGGTGGTGACATTCTGAGTTTCTTAAACCAGATTTGCTGAGAAAGGCAATTTTTCATGAAACTATAGATGAGGCATAAAAGAACAGAGAGTCAAGCTGATATTTGTTTGAAGAGCAGCAGGAATTTTTTTTCCTTCAGTTCTTTTGTTATATTTTACTTAAGAAAAAATACTGACTAAAATTTCTTTCTTCATTAAAACGTCTTTTTCATCCATGCATTAGTTAGCCTTAGTGCACAATTAGTATCAGAAAAACAATGCAGTTCTGAACACAGAGCACAGAGACTCTGAAAAACAAAAGATATTTGCAATCTAACAAGACTCTTGCAGCATCTGCCTTGTATAAAACTCACCGGGGAAAATACACACTTAAAAAACAATTTGGTTTAAAAATTGAGATAAGAGACTTCAGACAATTTTCTGGAGAAACAGCAAGGGATAAAATACAGATCTATAGAAAGGAAATGCTGGGCAAAATTAAGGCAAACACATAAAAATGAATTCCCATTAACAACTATCAATGAGATACTTCTAGTCAAATCTCATGTTTTAAGAGGATAGCATAACTATTTCAGTATCAAGCTCAAAATTTCATCTAAACGACCATACTGTGATAATACTTCCAGTTTTTCTCACTCAACATGTAAGACAAGAGCTTCATAAGGGGTCCATAAAAAGAGGACAAATGTGAATTTTGTAAGCATTCTATTGTTTTTTTTTCATGATCTTTCAGCTCTATAGCTAGGTATTCTGTTCATATTTCAGGTCAACTGCCGCGAGTATTTGTTGTTCTGAAGGGTTTTTTTCCTCTCTTACAGTTTTTTTTTTTAAAAGCTCCCTTTGTGATTCTAAAAAAAGTTAAGAGGTGTCTTGAAGCTGTTAAGTATCCTGTGTCATCATTGGGCTGCTTCCACCATGCCCACCTCTTTAGGAAGAAATCTTGCTTCTTTCTGTGAGTCTCTCTTCAGAACAGGTTAAAAAGTCCTGTGGGTGACAGATGTAGAAGCTGCAAGCCAGTTCTCTTGGTTGTTTATGAAACAAAGGCTGAATTTCAGCCTGTTCACATCTAGGTGCTAAGATAAACAGGTTCTCCCTCTGGAGGCTTTCAAAGATAGCTGTTGTTCTCCATTCATTATGTAGGAACCCTCGTTATTTACCATTGGAGAATGAAGTGTAAAACTTAGTCCAACTTTTGCCTTTATGCCATTCAAACTGGAACCCAGACAAAATATGTTTTTCTTCCATAAAGGGATGGAAATCTTCCTTTAAAAGAAAAATTCTCCATGGAAACTGACTTAGGAGCTTTGTACACTGTTCTGTTTGGTGGAGTTTTTTGGGAGTTTGTCTTTTTTTTCCTTATTTTTCGTTTTCCTTTCTTTTCTAACTCTTAAGACCTCCAAGACTGGTAACAACAACACATAAGCCTGGTTTTTTAGACCATTTTGCCTCCACCATAGTGGTATAGATACTGACAGGAGATTAATTCCTCTCCTGGAGCATGGGGAAATTGGTCAGCTGAAGGAGATTCCAGCTGCAGACCTCAATACTAACAAAGATGATACTCCTCCTGGTGATATGTGAATATTATGAGAATTAGTTACAGATCCCTTTTCTGCAATGTTTACAACTGACTGTGCTACTGCAAGGAACATTGCCAGAGCAATACAAATAGGTTTGCACACTGCTGGGATTAGTTTCAGTAAACTGTTTTGCTTGTGCATCCAACCATGAATCATTTATGACATGAAAGTATAAAGTAAACCGACAAACTGCTCACAATAAAATGGGGCAGTGAAGACATTTGTTAAGAGTATTGTTCTTATGATTGTGAGTACCTTCCTGCATCCCTAAAACTCAGTTCTTGTGCTTTGATAAGGGATGCTGTAAAACACAAAAGCAGCTCAAGAAATGGAAGTGAAAAGGAATATAGCAATGTCTATATTTAATTGCATCTGAAAATTTCATTTGAAAAAAAGGAGGTGGGCGTAGGTAACAGAACAGTACTTTGTTATTAAAATGTTATTGCAAAAGGAAACAAAGTCGGACATCAGTGTTCCTTTTAATCAATACCTTATTGTTCAAAAATTCCTATTGTTCTTATTGACAAAATTCCTATTGTTCTTATTGACATTACTTCTAAAATATTTTGCTTGTATTATGATACGAGTCACCATGGTGCAGTGTCTTAAAATGGATATGGCCTTGTAATATGTAAAAAAGTTAGAAACTGCTTTTATGGACAGCAGAAAAACTATTAGGTAAGGCAGAATTCTCCTAAATGATGTATGCTTTGTTTCTCCCATGCAGTTTTTATCTAGTTTGATATATTCAGCCTGGAGCTGTAACATGACAATACCATGAAACATACACTTCATTCTTACTGATGTGTTAAAATACCCAGGGAAATGCTTGTTGCAGATTTGTTTATTGGTTTTCTTCCATTTCAACTAATAAAAAGCCAGCCATCAATATGGTTCCTGCAATATTGCCAAAAGTTGTCTCTGAATGGGGTTAATTTAATCACAAATACTCAGTATTCACAGTAAGGACACCATCATTCATAGACTTTCCTAAAGTAATTGAGTTCATGGAGAGAATAGGACACAGGAGTTGAAATCCCTAATGTCAAAGCCTGAATGGGCCATTCAACTGTAATTTTCATGAACAGACATATCACACACTTTCAGCACTTCAGGTGTTTTATTTTCTGTATTCCCATAGGTTCTCTCCCACTTTCTCTTTGAAAGGGTGTTGGTGTGACTTGGTCCTCACTGTCACAGCTGTCTGAGCTCTGCCAGTAAGTGACAGACGGTTCACATAGTAAGTAAATGAGCTTCACTTCTAAATGATACTGTTTTCCTATCCAAAAGCATATTCCACACAAGGTTGCTAGAAAAACTTTGAAGGTTCACAGTTCATTAGGGAAATCAGCTGAAGGGCTTGCTGCAGCTGCAGTTTTTAAATCACACTGGCATCTGTAGAGCAACAACATCAAAAAATTATTGTAAATAATGCTCTATGTCTGCTGTGGTCACCTTCCAGGGAATTGATCCAAATGAGGGGGCCTGCAACTCAGGAGTCTGAATTCAAAGCTCTGCTCCCCAGAAAATGTGGTGACAGAAAATGTTGGACTAGATTTTCAGATGGTGTAACATGCATAACATGTAGATTTTAGGACCTCAAGCCAGTTTCCCACCAATAGGAATAAACTAATTTACTGTCTTTCTCTGTGCAGTGCAATACAATGTCTATCAGTATATTATACGTTTAAAGTTGCTGTTTCATGTGGGCACCAGCAGTACAGCTGGGCCAGTGTGGGTAGGATCAAGAAGAGTTACAGAGTCCTGGGAGCAGTGGTAAGGTAGTCTGGACTAGAGACAGTCTTTCATCAGTCCTTCTGGACAAAGGG
Source organism: Turdus rufiventris (assembly GCA_013186435.1). Classification (NCBI taxonomy): domain Eukaryota; kingdom Metazoa; phylum Chordata; class Aves; order Passeriformes; family Turdidae; genus Turdus; species Turdus rufiventris. The sequence goes on from PYHW01010840.1 coordinate 6,951,417, forward strand.
AAGGTGTTTGAAAGGGCCAGTTGAACCTGGTGAATCAACAAGCGTTTGCAGACCTGGTGCCACAGCCAGAGTTTGGCTACTTAGACCATGGGACTTGCTGTGAGGAACCTGATTTAGGGGGGCTGATGGACTCCATCTGTCAGAGAAGGGGGTGAGCATTTTCTTGCTGAGATGGTGAGGAAGGCTTTAAACAAATTGCTAGGAGAGGGAAACTTCATCACATCCTTCTCCTACCAATGTAATGCCTGTACCAACAAGAGATGCTCAGAGTCTGTAAAGGGATGACAGGTAAGCATGAAAGCATCTGAAGAGCAGCACAAAAAAATTCCAGCTTGCCTTCCTCTGCAGGCCAACACAAATATCTCTCTGCAAATACATGTAACATGGAGAGTAAAAATAGAAATTGTAGACACACACGTCCCTACAGAGCTGTGACCTTATTGACGCTACATTGACATGGGAGGATGGCTCCTGAAACTGGAGCATTGGAATGGAAAGATACTGACACTTTATGTCAATAATCATCTGGAATGCATGGAGCTCTGCCTGGGGACAGATGAGGAACTGACCAAGATCAGAATTAAAGGAAAGACAGGGACAGGTGAAGGGACAGGACATTAACAAGAATCTGCTAAAGGCCACATGACCAAGCATATGAGTGAAAAGGTCTTTTTAAAATGTTACATCTCATTCTCTTGCTCTGATTTGTTATTAATAACTCAGTTAACATCTCCAAGCTGAGTCTGTTTTGCCTGTGACAGTTGTTGGTGAGTGATGTCTGCCAATCCTTATACAACCCATGAATCCTTTGTTATCTTTTCTCTTCCTTGTCAACCTATGGAGGGGAGAGATAGAGCAGCTTTGGTGAGTGTCTGGCATCCAACCAGGGTCAACCCACTGCATAAAACTAAAGCTCTGAAAGAATTAAACCTGACCAAGGTTATGAAGGGCATCAAACAAAGTTTCTGTAGGGAAGTCGGTGATAAAAAGAAGGCTGGGGAAAATATGGATCCTCTTTGGAAGGTTCCTGGTTACCTGGGACATGGAGATGGCTGAGGTACATGATGATTTTTTTGTCAACAAACCAGTCCCATCTTGGGCTGAATCTAAAACAGCATGGCGAGCAGGTCAAAGTGAGTGATTCTGCCTCTCTACTCTGCCCTGTGAAACCCCACCTCAAGGATTGTGTCCAGCTCTGGGCAACATGACAAGGATATGGACATGTCCAGAGGAAGCCACAAAGATGATCAGATGGCTGAAGCACCTGTTCTATGAATAGAGGCTGAGAGAGTTGGTGCTATTCAGCCTGAGTAAGAGAAGGCTTCAAGGAAGCCATAGAGGGGGCTTTCAGTACCTAAAAAGGGCCTCCAAGAAAGATGGAGATGGGCTTTTGAAAGGACATGTCAGCTTTAAAGGGAAAGAAGAAATATTTAATTAGATATTAGGAAGAAGTCCTCACTATGAGGATGGTGAGACACTGGCACAGGTTGCCCAGAGATATTGTGGCTGCCTCATCCCTGGAAATGTTCAAGGCCAGGTTGGATGGGGCTGGTGTCCCTGCCCATGGCAGAGGAGTTGGAACTATATGATCTTTAAGGTCCCTTCAAACCCAAACCATTCCATTATTCTTTGATGCATTTGTTCTATGATTCATATCCAAGTGTACTCTATTACTTTTTGTTCTCTGCCCACACTATCCTCTGCAAGTTAAATTTTTTATTCTGCTGCCACAGAAATCCACCATCTGCTGCAAAGAATATTTATTGTTCAACTTTTAAGAATCTTAAGTGCTGTATTAAGGTCGTTTCTGGGTCAAAATCCTTGGGTGAAAGAAATATGTGGGATAAGTAGAAATACAAGAAATTTCTATATTTTCTTCTAAATTTCTATGTCGTAGACATATTGAGACCCTCATTTACTATCCCACAGATACAACTCCCCCTCTTGCTCTGTTCAACTGAGAAACTCTTTTCCCTGAGCTGTGCTTTCAAATTTGCCCTTTTTATTTTTTTTTTTTAACAGCTGCCCATCATTTTTTCTCCCATTCACTGTTGTTACTGTTATTTGTTTGCTGTGGCACTTGATTCCCTCAGTGAGAACAACTGGTCTCTGAAAGATATTAATTAATTAAACTGCATAATTCAGCAACAACTCAACTACCATGCTCTCTCAATTTTTTCTTGCCTTGCTTGGATCTTTTTTACCATGTTGATCTGAGACTGTGGGTCATGGCAAGGAGCAGAGCAGCACTACAGTATGCCTGTGGAGAGGAAAAGGCACTTTCTTTGACATTTACTTCAGGTCACTCAAGACATATTCCTGTTTTCCCCGTGGGTCTTTGTTTCCTGTTGATAGTAATTTCCAGGTGAAATTTTCTTGACACCTTACTCAAAAACATTTCCCTCTACCATGGGTGTGTGCCCAGCTCCAAGTCAGAACATAATAAAATGCAGGTGCACCAAGGCTTCTTGCCTGGAGCTGTATGCCCTGACCACCAACAAGAGGGAACTTTAACATGTCATGAACATGTATCATTCTGCAAACAGGTGCCGGTCTGAAAATTTAGGGAGACCAGAGTCACAGTGCACAGGAGGGTGCTTGCAAAGCAGACATCTCTGCAGAGCCTTGGTGCCTGTCCACAAGCTGACTGCTGCTGTGTGACAGGGCTCAGACTAGGAGGAGTCTCAGTAGTGTGAAGATTCTGTGAGAAAGAAGAGTACAGCCCCCACAGAGGTTCTAATCCTCCAGGCTAAACAAACTCAGTCTTTTCTACCTGAATGTGTTGACTTGTGCACTGAGTGAACTCACCAACCCCCACTAACATGGCTAGTGAAAATATTTTATGTTTTGGACCACAGAGATGTACTGCAACTCGTGGAAAAGATACAGAGCAGTCATATCATGTGAAGCAGAACTCCAGTGTCTACCAACACTTATAGTCTTTCTGCACATGTCAGGGATGGATCTTAGTCCTAATTAAACATTTCATCAGTTGGTGGTTAGAATATTGTGCTTACCTGGGGACATCACATGCTCACTAATACAGTAGAGTAACCAGCAGAAGAGTTACACCTCTATAATATCTTAGTCTCCTGGGTCAGTACATGGGTCTTTCCCTTGCTATATGCAGAAAACAGTTTTATTCCTACATCCAAGCAAGCGGATACTGCTACTGACTGCTCAGCATCCACTGAAGCCGGTCAGCCTTTGCAAAGTTCTAAGCAGTTGTCCTCCAGGGAACTTGCATCTAGCCTGTTTGTGATCTGAAATAGGCATTTCCATGAGTCTAGAGCCTTCTACATGATCCCAACCATCCCTCCAGCTTCCATGATAAATAATTATCTTTTGGTACTGACTGGTTGTTAGACAATAGAAAACACTGCTATAGATCACCATACATGTTTAGTACATTTTTCTATTTACTGTCCTTTAAGTTTTTTCTCATTTTCTTTTACCATGCATACCTCTTATATGCATTTCTCTCCTGCTTTTTTTTTTAGGCAGCTTGTGTGTGGGTATCTGTATGCAGGCTTTTCAAAATGGGTGCTCTGGAAAAGAGAAGCAGCCCAGTAATCTCCTGAAGCAACTCTACAAATAAAAATATCTGTCTTCTATTTCCATATACTCCATGCTGTTTTTTGACTAAAACTAAAGCTTAACCTGTCAGGCTTGCTTTAATCCTTAAAAAATACAACTGCAGCAATGATCTTTGTAGAAGTAAACAGAGATAAGCCTACTCTGAGGAAGTGAGGGGATTAGTTGAGTATCTCTGAATGGCTAAACCACTTACAATCATTCTTTGTAGTGTATCTGTCATATGTTTATTATCCTACTATGTGCCAAGAAAAAGTGTCAAAATAAATATGGGCAAACCATATTCCTTAATCAGCCTTCTTTTCCACTGTATGCATATGATTGGCAGTATAGCAGAGCTCCTGCAGAGCTGCATAACACCCAGGGTGTTTGCTTACCTGGAGTGGAAGAAGTTCACACAGTTGCTGAAAATCATAAATACCAGGCTCGGATACAGCTTGTTATAGTTTGCTCCACTTCACAAGAATAACCTCCATGAATTATTTTGACCAACACAATTTTAAGCTAACACAGCTAAATCATTTGTGCTTTGAATGTCTAGCAAATAATTCATTCATCTCTCAGCAGGCATTCAGAAAATAGATTTTCCTGGCATGTTAAGCAATAAACTATCATCAGAACTATCACTGTCCTCTCACTGAAAAGGAGAAGATATTTGTGGCTGGACTGTGCAATCTTGTTTCAAGTTGTTATAGCTCATTTTAATGTATAGATAAACAACCAGATGATAAACTTCTTTCAGAGAAACTCGTTATTGATCAGATTATTTACTTTCAATACTTTCTTCAATGGCTTTCAATACTTTCTTTCAATTACTTTCTTCAATGGATAAACCTGACAGTCTTCTTGTAAATTTTGTTTGAAATGAAGATTAACAGTTTTAGTAACATGAGTTTTTCCCATTCCTTTAAGACATATTGACATTCTTGCATTAAAACACATCAAGACAGAATGTCGACAGGTATAACTGTGGCAGTAAGTGAAATTCTTTTAAACAAAAATGCATCAGACTCAAACTGATAGTTCAATATCCTGCCTTTTAAATACATTAGATAGGATTTTGGAGAAACCATGGACCCAAAACAGACATCTGACTTTTAGTGGGTCCAGTGCAAATCGGCTTGGTAAAATTTTTTTAGCAATCAGTGAAATAAGGTTTTGGATAGCCTTCTTGAGGATACTGTGGAGAAAAACAGGCATCCCAAACTGAGTTTATTTAATGATTGAGATGATATGACTTGGTTGACTGCAATATCAGAAGCTAGAATTTTTCAGTCCAGAAGGTCATTCTCTGAATTCCTTCTAAATTATTATGAATAGGATTTCACTCCTCTCCAAAGCAGCAGAAATACGGTTTGTTTGGGATTTGTTTTTTTCCTATTTTTTTTCCTATATATGATGGAATTTTTTTCAGCTTGATGGGCTATCTGAGGGATCACATATGTAGATTTTAACCAATTAAGACAACTTCATGAAAATTATGTTGTATTTGGGAAAAAACAAAATGGTGAGTTTAGGTTAGAGCCTTGGAGAATTTTAGAGCTGAAAGCCAATATTTATTTTGAAATTTGATATCCAAGAAGCAGAATTAATGTATATAGCAAGAAAAAGTACTTCATTTACCAGGATTGAAGAGTGGGGTGAAGTTTCCTTATATTTCATGACTTGCAGAGCTGGTTTAAGGTATTTTTTCAGAAAATACACCTTTTATTTCCCAGGGGAAAAGGTGTCATGTACAGCTGAATACATTCTGAAAGCAAGGAACTACTCTGCTGAGCAGGTCCAGCACTGGGAGCAGACAGGGAGTGAAACGAAAAGCCTCGAGTGCTGTAGATTTTCATAACCAGTAAATCTTCATGGGCACGGAGCAGAAGTTTGAAAACATTATGTTTTCATTTGACTATCACATAGTGGAGATTAGGTAGTGAAGATTAGATGGGATCAAAATACCTATATCATCCTGTGAGTTTTAGTCTATGGCATAAGGACATGCAAAGCATAGCTATGAACTTATGCATAGCCTCATATTCATTTTCTCATAAGGCCGTTTATACTGCAGGAAACTAAATGACTTTTACATGAGAAGCTGTCCTAAGGGTTTGACATAAATATAACCAGCCTATAAGCAGTTTATTTATCTGCTCATCCCTTTTTTCTGTGACACATTTACCCATGTATGGAACAAATATACCATCGTGCTTCACTATGAAGAATATTTGAAGCAGTAATTGGATACAGGCGCAAACATGAAGAGAAAAAAAAAGGAAAGTGAGAAAATATCATCCTGAAGTGATATGTGTTTGAAAACAGGTAATAGGAATATTCAAAGAACCTGAAGCATTTGAAATGCCAGTGACGGCTTTACTTTTAATCACAAGGACATTCTGGTGTTGTTTCTACAAACCTCTGCTTTGATATGATATTTTCTACTTCCCATCTTTATATTCTTGTTTATCCTACTACCATTGTCTGTGTCTAGACTGCGAGCTCTGCAGAGCAGAGCATCTCACTGTGTTTGTTTAGTAATGAGGATCCCAATCTCAGATGAAGCCTGTAGTCACTGCTGGAAGACAGCTATAATGATTTTGCATTCTCTTCAGAAACACATGTAATAGAAACAGTTCAACATTTTTACTTCTTTGTAGAAGTCAATATACCACTGTGGGACAATATCCTTTCCTTCCACACTCTGTTGCCACACTCCCCCAGTGCAATGTAACTCTTCACCCCTGTTGTGCCAGTGGAGCTTGTTTACTGGCATTAACTTAATCGGTCGAATCATTTATTTAACACTAGTTAAAATACACAGCCATGTCTGAGAAAAGAAGTTTTGATCAGTGTTCAGTGGATTACAGTAATTTCACAATTATAAGTCACACCATTTTGACTAAAAGTGAAGTGTGGCTTATAATCAGGTGCGGCTTATATATGGACAAAGAACAAAAAGTTGCTGTTTTTGGAGGACAGGTGTCTGCTGAGAAAGGCAGGAGCTTCTCTTTGAAAT
>PYHW01010840.1:6972534-7018356 GCA_013186435.1 Turdus rufiventris
GGGAAGAAGTCTGCCTAACAGAGTTAAAACCTTCAATTGAAGATTAAAGAGCATTTCAGGTTTTGTGAAGAAACTGCAAATTTATAAGTACAACAGTGTTCTGGGCATGCTCGGTTGGACACTGTCATGGTTGTGGTGAAATAATTTCTTTTGTGATCCCATCCACTGTCTGCCAATGTCCTCAGAAGTTTTTTTTGCTATTATGTTACATGAGAATGTTTAACCTACTCAGATGAGATGAAGTACAAAGAAGGTGACTGTTGGAATAGTTGTAACAGATATTAGGTGAGTTAGGGCAGTTGTCGCAGACCATAATTTGTAGGATCCCTTATTTTGGGGAAAGTTTATGTGGGAGTCAGTTCTAGATAGGGATACTTGCATATGGATATATGTGTGTAGGCTCCAACACATACACCAAATGTCTTCCCTCTCCTACAATTAATATGAACAATGACATGGAGTGACCCCACTCACTTTCAAGAAGATATGGATATGGTTGACCAGTTGTGTTTAGGAGATGGAGATGGTCTAGGGTACTGCCATGGTTTAATCCCAGCAGCAGCTAAACCCCACACAACCAGTGGCATGATGGTGAAAATACACTGGGATGGGGGAGAGAATCAGAAGGGGAAATAGGAGAAAACTCATAGATCAAGATAAAGGTGGTTTAAAAATAAAGCAAATGTTGCTCATCCAAGTAAATCAAATAAGGAGTTCATTCACTATTTGCCAGGGGCAGGCAGGTGTTCAGCCATGCCCAGGAGAGCAGGGTTTCATCACATTTAATGGTGAATTGGGAAGACAAACACCATCACTCTCGATGTCCCCTCCTCCCCCTCCTTTTCCCCCAAATTTCTATGCTGACCATGATCTTATACAGTATGGAATATGGATGAGTGATGTTTCTATTTTCTCTCCTGGTGACAAGAATTATTGGTGAGTTTGGACTTTGAGACTGCATGTAATCTCCAGTTTGATATTCAGAGCAAATGACACCCAGGGTATACAGGGGACAGTCCTGATGGTATACAGCAAGAGCTAAGCTAATTTAACCCCAATGAAACAGTGAAATCAGAATAAAATTATACATTTCAGTTTCTTTTTGAAGGAAATAAAAGCTCTGTTTTTCAGGTTAATTTTTAAATAAAATATCTGAATAGCCATTGAATTGGAAAACCACTCCAACAAATAAGCCAGGAGTTATTTCTGAGAACATATCTTAAGTTTGACCAGAAAAAAAAGAAGAAAAATCATAGAATCATAGGGAATGCCTAGTTGGAAGGCACCCATCACTATCATCAAGTCCAACTCCTGGCCCTAAACAGGACCACTCCAAGAGTCACACCATGTAATCATCAGTAATCATCAGAATCACACCATGTAATCAGTCCAAACTCTCTCAGGCTTGGTGCTGTGACACTTCCTTGGGGAGCTTGTTCCAATGCTCAACCACCCTCTGGGTGACAAACTTTTAGTATCCAACCTAAATCTCCCCTGACACAACTTCGTGCTATTTCCTTGCGTCCAATCAATGAGTGATCAAGTGTCTACCTTTCCAATTCCCCTCATGAGGATGTTGAAAATGGCAATGAAGTCTCCCCCCAGTCAATGACAGAAAAAGGTGTTGAAGACTCCTATCCAAGATTCCCTTCTTTATTAACTCTTGATTCTATAAGATGGACGAAGTATTTCATTATAAACTTTTTATAGGTGTTTCCTAATTTTCCTGTGGGGTGACCATTTTTTTCTTGAACTTATGTCCCTTATATGGTGAAAGGGAACATTAGCACTAATATTACATAAATCTAATAAATTTCATTTTTTTTTTCTTCACAGTACCATTTGAGAAATATTGTCCAGATAAATATCATAAAAACTTTGCTTTTGAAATTACATTTGTGTATGAGGGTTTTTGGCTTAACCATGAGCTGTCCCAGACCTTTCAACTCAGATAATACTGTGATATGCAAAGGAAAACATCCTGTGTACCTAAATCAGCTGCTTGCACAAAGCTTCTCCTTGCCACAGATGAACTGAGAGAAATGGACATTTCTGAGAGGGACCTGACCCATTCAAGGAGGTTCATTTATAGCAAGCAAACAAACAAACAAAAAAGCCTAGAAAACTAATCTAGAACTGTTGCTGAAGTTTATAGACTTTAATTCTGCATGGCAATAGTTTGGTAAAGTGACTTAATGAGAATTGCAGACTTGCAATTTCAAAGTTCTTAAAGAAGACGATGATGGAGAAGTCAGAGATATTCTGTGGCTTTTTTCAAAGTACTGAAATATTTTATGTCAGCTTGTGACTGATTAGCTACATTAAAAGAGTTAGGTTCTCAATGTTTTAAACATTCTGATCTAATTTAAGAGAATGGTGGCAAATTCTGACATACAAATACAATTTCTTTTAAGAAATAAGTAATGATAAAATGATAAAATAAGTAATGATAAAATTTTTAAAAATACAGACATATTTACATCTGGCAATATATCTGTTCTGAAATGCCTGACTAGGATTTGAGCAACCAAAAATTATTTTAACCTGATTTTGCCATTTTATCCTTCTTTGTTAATTTTTAATGAAAGAAAATCATTAGGGAAAGGTTAAGACTTGACAAAAGGCCACATAAGAATTCTGTGTCCTGAGAAGGATAATAATGTATGAACATAATTTCAGAAGTCTTCTAAGAGACAGTCTGAAATTCCATCTTCAAATACTCATTATGTTAATCTCCCAGAGTTCATAGAGTTTGTTATGGCTAGTTCTTATCTTGCTGTGAGGCACTGGAATATTAACAGCTAATGACTCAACACAATCAGCCATTTGCAGAAGCAGTAAGAAGGGGATCCTGTGAGGAGGGCTAATGCTTTTTATCATGCCAAAGTCCTTCCTCACAGGGCGGGATCAGGTGTGAAAACTGCCCTTGGGGAGATATTGGGATGTTCACACATTCACACATAGTCCTGAAGGAATTCATCCCTTCCAATGGGACGTAACCAGCTTAACTGCTCTGACATGAGAGACAACAGAGAGTGTAGAATTCCCCATACTCACAGAGTTACCTGAGTGCTCCCACCTAGGTTGAGACTGTATTAATCCACTGAACTTTGTATTTCATTGGCTACCACCACTCCTAATGGATCAAGACTGTGGCAAGCACTTCAACAAATGGATTTCTAAACTGCAACAATCAAGCCTTGTGAAAAATTATGACAAGTAAAAGGCTGTATTTAAATATTCTGAAATAGCTATTATTTTAAATAATTAATTAATGTTTATGCAAATTGGATTGTAAATCATAGGGCAAGATTACTGTCTCCTATCAAGAAAGTATGATCACAGATTCACAGAATCATAGAATCACAGAATGAGTAAGGTTGGAAAGGACCATAGGGGATTACTTGGTCCAATCTCTCTGCTCAAGTACGTAAGGTCATCCTTGAGCAGAGCTTTGCATTCAGATGGTTCTTGAATATCTCCAGAGGGAGTTTTCACAGCTTCTCTGGGCAACCTGTTTCAGTGTCGGGTCCCCCGCACAATAAAAAGTTCTTCCTCATAATCAGGATCTTCATGAAAATATCATTTCCTCTCTGTTGTGTATCCCTTGGATACTGCCCCCAAGGTTCACAAGATTATCATATCTTTTTGTCTAAAAAAACCCATCACTTAGGAAGAAGCTTAGGATATATAAGGAAATTTATATGGCTGATGGCTTGCTAGCAGCTTGGAATTGGTTGTAATGTACACAAGCATCTGAAACAACTAAGCAAAGTAAGAATGTAGATTATGAGACTTTAACATACAAGGAATTATGAGTAGCATTGTTACACAAGGAATTCTACTATTTCCAATAGACAAGGCAACTTGGAAGATTTTAATCCGGATAAAGGTTTCTCAGTTTGACTCAAAGCTTGCAGAAAAAAATATGATGGGGACATTTTTTTTTTGAGAAGGGGAATGATAGAACAACTACCAAACAAAATTAATGATTCTCCTAATAGCTGCTTTGAGCTTAAAGCTACAGCCACTTCCCACTTCCATTTGGTTTTATTTGATGACTTGAGGAAAACATTCTGAGCTCGACTCTAGAAAATGAGAAAAGAAAATGAATGTGAGATGTCATAGATCAGAAAATGTGAAGGTGACAGACATACAGAAATAGAGAAACACAATTCCTAATGAAAAAGAATAATTCACTTGGTCAGTATTTTTTAATATATGTTTGCAACCATTTTTTTTTTTCTGCAGATAAGATATTTCTCTTCAAGTTTTTGATATATTTTACAAATGCTAATGAGTTGAGCTTCAGAGCTACATCTTCCTGATGTTAAGTGGATATTAGTCACATATCACAGAGGAGAAAACTTGTGCTAAGCCCTTGTAAAAACAGCAAAATTTGTGTGATTCTGAAAAGTCATTGTGACTCCACACTAACATGGGAATGTACTGCAGAACAGATTAATGATGGGTTGTGTATAAACTTGCTGTGATTGCTTCTCTGTGCACAAATGCATTGTACATTTAAATCAAGCCTGAGTGCAACTGGGCATGTATATTGTAAGGATGTTAAGAAACAAGGCACATACAAAGAAGATAGAAGGAAACAAGCAATGCACAGGTAGCAAGATCTGTCTGAATAGAGCTGATTACACACTCAAATTTTGGTTATATTTCAGCCAATCAAACAGAATGCAAATGTGAATACTTGTAGAAAAAAAGGAAAAATATATGTCAGCAGGGGAAAATTACCTGAGAAGAGCTTGATGCAGATCACAAATTAATAGTCTGCCTTTTGCTCCCATCTCAAGCCAATAAAACTACTCACTGTCCTCTACATTCAGCTTTGAAGTCAAAATACATCTTTGAGGGAAACAGAAAAGCCAGAAGTGGCAAAAAATTATTCTTGTAATTTATCTCTTTCTTAAAATGGAATCCTCCCCAAAGTTATTCGGAAATCTCTCTCCAATATGAGGCTCAGTGCCTTGCTCTTAGGAGAGGAAAAAAAAATAGGAAAACAAACAAAAAAGCGTAAGTCCTATTTAACATTTTCTGAGGTAAAAAAAAAAAACGAAAAAAAAATGCTTCAGGAGATATTTTTTCTTCTCATTTCTTACTCAATCTCTAAACAATATGCCATCACTGAGATGAAAGAAAGGGTCCTTTTATAAGGACAGTGGTGCTTTGATGAAAATATGTTTTGCCACTTGTTTTGTTAATAACATTTCCAGCTTGCCAACAATTTCTGGGACCTTTTCAAAAGTCTGTAATCATCAGTCCTTACTTGATACTTAAAGCAGGAAAGAAGCTTAGTTCTATTATAAACTTTTTTCTCCTAAGCAAAAACCTCATTTTGTCTTAAAAAAAATAGTAAAATTTGATTAATTGTTATTTTGGTGAATTTGTGAATTGTTATTTTGCAACTGCTGAGACTAAAATCTGCTTTGAGATACACCTGAAAATATGCACATTTATCTGCCTGGTCTGAGACCACTTATGGAGTGAGCCGCATTGTCATACTCTCAAGGCTCAGTTGCAATACTTTTATGAGTTAGAAAGATTTTTAAATGTGATGCAGAAGATCTTTATCAATCTGTAGTAAGTCTAAAGTAGTAGGAAGGCATCAATAAGATGAGAAGATACTCTTCACTAAGTGATTTTGACTGGAATAAAAGGTAATCTGTAAATGATACTTGCAATGACATTTCTGTTTATGGGAAATTATTCTAAGATTAAGAAACATTGAGGAATGTAGCTACTCTCCAGTATTCTGACAGAGTCTCCAAGGTTCTTGGCAAATTGAAAATAGATGCTGCCTCCCATGAAAAGCCCCCTAACTTGGTGACGTCCTTAAAAACCACTGTTAGTACACAAGGCACAAAGCTGAAGGCATCTTCTAGTTCACACTCAACAGATACTTTTTAAATTTTATTCTCTGATTGTTTAATACAAAATAAATTCACGTTCTTACTTCACAGAAAGATCTCATAGGCCATCCTGGATAGTGTTACCAATCATTTAGAAAGTAATTGAATACAATAATTTCACAACTATAAGGCGCACCTCCTGGAGTCAGCAAACTTCGCAACTTTGTACATTATATAAGGCGCACTGGACTATAAGGCGCACTTTTTTTCCCAGCATGGAGCTGCGCCACGCGCAACAAAGTAACTAATTAGTAACAGGGGCTGCCCGCGGTCCAGGGCGGCTCAGGGCTTGCACTTCCAAGTTGGCTCAGGGTTGGCACCGGTTCCCTCCCTCCCTCCCTCCCCACCTCCCTCCCTCCCTCCCCACGCGACGCTCCTGCTGGGCCGGCCGCTCCAGCCAGGCTGGGGCCGCTGGCTCCCTTCCCCTCCACCCCGCTCCAGCCGGGTTGGGGCCGCCGGTTCCCTGCCTCCCTGTCCCGCCCCTGCCTTCCTGCCATGCTCCAGTCAGGCTGGGGCCACCGGCTCTCTGCCTCCCCACCCCGCTCCTGTTGGGCTGGGGCCACTGGCTCCCTGCCCCCCCGCGCAGCTCGGTACTCCCACGGCGCTGCCCCCGCTCGCATCTCCCACTTTCGTGTTGGAAACTTTTGCAACTTTGTCCATTATATAAGGTGCATCGGACTATAAGGTGCACTTCCAGGATTGGGGGAAAATTTTAGTCAAAAGGGTGCGCCATATAGTCGTGAAATTACTGTAACCACTTCAGTGTGCTAAAGGTCCCTCATCGCAGACATTTAATAGACATTTTTTGCAAAAACAAATATTGATAAAAATCAGATAAACATTTCAGATTGGAAAATGAGTAAAAATCTCAACAAATCTATGGGGTTAAACAGTTTGGGCCCTTCACTTTAGAAACTGTATCAATGACACTTGCAGTCGCTGCAGTAAAAGATTACCTCTCTCCCTACAAAATTCACCTCATTTGGATCTCTCTCTGTACAGTATCACTAGTGTGTTTTCTAACTCCCTTGAAAATTCTGGAGATCACAAGGTCAGGACAAGCAGGCTCCAGCACAGCATTTGTGCTCTCTCCAACAGCCTCTCTCGCTAGGCAGAGGGTGGGCAAAGTCTTGAGAGGGGACAAAGCCAAGAGCTGACCCCGACTGACCAAAGGCAATGAGTCATCTGCCCTGCAATAAGGAGAAAGGAGAAGGCTGATGTGGGGAACAGGGGTGTGGGCAGGGCATTTTTTATGATGCTACTTGTCTTCCAGAGCAACCACTACACATGCTGAAACCCTAATTCCTGGGAAGTGACAAGACATTGCCTGTTGATGGAAAGTAGAGAACAAAATCTTTTGTTTTCCTTTGCTTTCACAATTTCAACCTTTGTTTTGCCTTTATTAAACTGCCTTATCATCCCCCATGAGGCTTTTTCCTTCTTATTTTCTCCCTACCTTTTCCCTCTGAGGAGAGGAGTGACAGAGAGGTTCAGTGGGCACCTGGTGTCCATCCAAGGTCAACCCTTTACACAGAAGTTTTAAGCTTTTTCACAATCAATCTTGTTTCTCGTGTCCCTTCTTAATTCTGTCCAATTCCTTTTGCACTTTTAAATTTCCTCTTGTTTAGCAGAAGACATCTGTGTGTAGTTACTGTAGAACAATAACATAGAAACGTAAAAGAAAGTTTTGTCAAGCCTATCTCATAGTATCAGTAGCTGAGTTTCCTTTGTCATTAAAACTGTGTGTAAGAATTGCAAAAAGAGTTTCGCATTTCGCTTTCCAATTCAGCTCATATATTTTTCAGTTCTTTTTTATTCATATGGAAGAAACTTGACAGATTTTGAACACACCATCAAAATGCTTTTTTTCATGTTGAACACAAGGCATGTCCAAACTTCAGATGTTTTCCCAAAAATCATGTAAAAAAGATCACACTGTGGAAAGAAAGAGGAGAAAAGGGATAAAAAATCCCCCAAAAATTTAAAACCCATTTTTCTTCCTATTTTAGCTTGTGTGTAAGAACATTTCTCTTAACTTTACAAAACATTTTGAAGTAAGAAATTCAACAAACCGAAAAAAAATCTGCAATAAGAAATTGATATCTGTTGAGTTACTTTGTTTTCATGTTACTCATCACCACAACATCTTAAAGATTACAGCTATCTTTATAGACAATAAAATAAACACATATTGAGTAAGACACATTCAATTTCTCATGTCTCTAGAGGCAGATTTCCATACATGGACCTTTTTCCTGATCTTTGTAGTTATATGTGATGAAATTTGCTATTAAATATGCACTCTGCAATTGACATACCTCAATGGGTATATTTTAGGTTCTAGTTCAGAAAGTGATGTTGGACATCATTTCTTGAGGGAGTTCATCTGAGATAATATTTTGCACCTAAATTTTTGGTCTTTTTTCTGAGGGTCCCAAGCTACTTTGTAATGTTGAATGATTCTTCATTATTATATATTGGATAGATAGTTAGATGTGAAAGCTGTTTCGCTCTTGACCGGAGAAGATGGGATTCTCCTAGCAAAACATATTAACTCAATGTCAAAAATGGTCTTAGAAAACTAGAATGGTTGCACTGTGCTCCAACTGATTAATTGTGCCTCCTATTGAAGTCTTCTTATTTAGGTAGAGAGCTTCAAGGTCAGATAATATGTATTGAAAAGACACCAAAAGTCTATTTAGTTACTGAGGCAGATGAGAAATCATGCACCAGCTTTGTGCACAGAGCAGTGAAAGAATTGTGTTCTACGTGTGCAGATGCACCACTTTGCACACTGGTTGAAATTATATTCTTTCATTGTGTGTTCAGAGAAGGAAGAATTTTGTCTGAACTCTGTATCCAGAGACAATTACATAAAAAGCATTGTTTCAACATGACAACTATAGGAATTAATTCCTTGATGCTAGTACTGGTTGTTTGATAGTAAGTAAGTGTATAGAGTTTTCTCAGAGCTTTATAACTGTTTGATTTTTACAATTATTACTTTAGGATTAAAAATGTCACATTAGCAATATAAATTCACTACAAATGAAAGGCAGCAATAGCAGACAGAGAGTTCCAAAAGCTGGGAGATTGTCATCTACAGATCACGTATCTGCAGAGATATTGCAACGATCAGAGTTAGGGACTTGTTAAGATCTTTTATCAAAAGGCAGAAGTGAATTGCAAATAAATGTTGATAAAAGGTGTGGATTGAAAAAAGGCCTTTGAAAACATAGTTAATTACAAAGAAAAGAGTGAAAGACATATTGAGTGAGGCTTATTAAAATAACCTCTTTTAAACAGCCAAGCTGTTTAAAAACTGTATACATTGTATATTAAGAAGGAAGAATTTATGGCTTGAACACTCTTAATCTGGAAAATATTTTGATATTTTAGGAGGCATATCTTCTTGTCCCAGAAGATATTTATAGGTAAGCAAATTCTGCTGTTTCTTCCAATTTTTTCAGCAAAGAAGTAACATGTATTTTGGAGATCAATTTAAATATGGAGATAAAAATAATGAAAATTATGCGAGAATTCTGCATAATATTTTCATATCTGGCTTTTGGAAAAAATGTGAAACAACAGGAGATACCAAAGGAAATAGCTATCAGTAGCTCCTGAACTCTTTCTCTGAGACTATAGATGATTTCAATCTTTTCGGCTGTAAGTTTTTACGGTGCAGTACTGTCTTCATTAGAAGAAAATACTGGACACTAATCAAGCCTTTAGAAAAAAAAACGAAAAACAAACAATATGATAAAAACAGTGTCGAGGAAACAAATATTTTAAATAGCCAATAGGCATACTTTTTAATTGTCAGATTTCCAAATAATTTGAACAAATGATTAATTCATAGAAAAAAGGTATCACTTGGTGGTCTGTCTTTTCATGTTGAGCTGAAAACAAAAATTAGGAAGGTTAAGAATGTAAAATAAACATTAAAGTATTCAGAAACTGATCAGATAAACTGTTGCTCCTTTTGGTCAAACATCTGAAAGCAGAAAATAAAAACTATCTGTAAATTACATTCCCTGGTATTCTTTGACATACTGTTGCCCAGACTCTGATCTCAATGACCCTTTGCAAATCTGAAGAATGCATAGGCAATGAGTAGGTTACAATGTGGGTTTATCCAGATTTAATACAGCAGGATTTTTTCCAAATTTCAAACTACCAAACAAGATACAATAATACATATGACAGCTTTCAATCTAAATTTTACTGTCAAAAAAGGCTAAAAAGCTCTTTGCATGAACCAAAGAAGACCTCCAGAGCTCAGATGAATTTTAGTTCTTCTCTGTCTTAATTTTCTATCATTAACCTGGTGCCAAAGACGAAAGCATTGTCATATATTTTTAATTACATAAACTAGTGAAATTACCAGGTTAACATGTGTAAATATGTGTCTCAATGTGAAAACTGTTTACACATAAGCAGGATACAAAAGTTACTTAATATGCCTTATAGGTAGGTACAAGAGAACTAGATTGGCCTCATCTGACTGACATATTTTAAGGCAGCAATCCAAAACACTTACCTGCTCTTCAGTGGCATTGGCTAGAAGACAAAAGATTGCATTGCACAGATGGGTAGAATATGAGTTCACATGAAATCAGGGGAGAATAAACCTCTCTCAATAATTTAGGATCACTTCAATCCACAGTTTCTTTTAATTTACTCCCTGAACAAAACTGCTTGTCTCTAACACGAAACTGAGAGAAAGCTGAGACAGACTGAATGGGGACCTAACTCAGCACTTTGCTGTCAGCTCAAAATTAACTTCGGTAGACCATCAGAAGCAGGAGTTACCTGGTTCATAGTGCAAGCTTCCATCCCTGAGCTAAAGCTGTAGCAGGTCCTTGAGGAGTAAAATGATACCTTTACAAAGAGAGAGAGCGCTGAGTACAAACCTCTACAAACCTTTCCCTAACCCTCAGGACTCTGGCATTGCTCCCACTGTTACAGATCATGCCAAGAATTTTTTTTTTAGCTAGTAGTGGCCCTGGAAAGCACATATGCTGAGTGACTTGCACTACCAGCTCCTAAACTAGTCTGTGCAGCTGTGTGTTTCTTGTTACCTTCACCTTTCTAGGAGAATCACCTTAGGCTGGAGAGTGATTCAAAATGCTTCCAATAACCTAACTTTGAGATTACTATTCAGAAAGTGCCTGTCACTCAATCCAAATGTCAGTAAAATCAAGCAATAAAAAAAGCTTTAATTTGAAAAAGTTAGTGAATAAAACAGGAAGAATGGTCTTGAAGATTCCAAAGGCTTGTTGGAATTGTATATCAAAAAGGAATAAAAAATATGTATTTAACATCTTATTGATACTGAGATTAAGTCTATTAGGCATTTCTTTCCAGCATTCAGCAGACAAGTTAAAGATGTTTATTAGCCTACATAGTAAGGATCTTTGTGCTTTTCTTTTTTTTCACATTCCACAGCTGCAACTGGATTTTGTAGAAGAAAATAAAGGAAGTACGCTGGATTTTTTGCTTCCACTACTACTTAAAGTCTGTTCAGGGGTTCACTACTGCTTAAGGTCTCTCCTCCTTTTTCCTGCCTTCCAGAACTGATTTATTCTTAAGGAGACAGATTCAATCTTCTTCACCTGAAATTCATCCCTTTGCAGTGAAACTGCTAATGTTATTTAAACAGTTCAGTTGTTTCCTCTGCTTGACTAAACTACTAATAGCTTGTTAAATAACTGAGCTAAAGGCAAAAGGTACATTTCACAGTGAAGCTTTCCTAGAGACTTTCTGAGAGGATATTGACTTTGCTTTAATTGTCCATGACAAGCTAACTTTTAAGCTCCCAGCCCAGAAGTCAACTGTATGCAAGGTCACTGTAGGTTTGAACAAGAAGTAGCTTCTCATGGAAGTGCCAAACTCATTTGCAAGGAAATTGAAAGGACCAAAATACTAAGCCCACCTGGGAAGAATGCGAATCAGTGTCTTGAACTTATGTGTGGAACAGACTTCTTCAATAATGATGAGGGTAGGCAGGGAGGGTGTTGAGGCTCTCTGTTTGTGAGACAATAGCTAGAGAATGGACTTGTAAAATTGACAAAATTAAAACTGAGAGGCATTCTGAGACCTAAGGCCTTCCCAGATCCTTCTGTAGGGTCTTCCTACCCTTCAGGAGATTGACACTTCTGCCCAATTTGGTAGCATCTGCAAAATGAGGGTGCACTTGATTCCTCATCCAGATTATCGATAAAGATATTAAACGGAACCTGTCCAAATACTGAGCCCTGAAGAACCACTTGTGACTGGCCACCAGCTGGATGTGGAAACACTCACCACCTCTCTCAGGACCTGACCATCCAGTCCCATGCTGTCTGGGCCTCATCTCCTGGTTGTCCTGCACCTATTGCATGCTGGTATTCAAAATTTTCTATTCCATGACTTTCCCTAGAACCAAGGTCAGGCTGACAGGCATGTAGTTCCCCAGATCCTCCTTACAGCCTTTCTTGTAGATGGGTGTCCTATTTCCAACTTCCAGTCAAGTGGGACCACACCAGTGAGCTGTGGCTGTTGGTAAATGACATAGAGTGTCTTGGCAAGCTTTTCTACCATCTTACTCAGTGGCCTTGGGTGGATCCCATCTGGTTCCACAGACTTGTCTATGTGGTGTAGCAGCGTCACTAATCATTTGCCCTTGGATTATGGGGGTTTCATTCTGCTTGCCTTCCCTGTATTCCATCTCAAGTTGCTGGGTACTTGGAGAGCAAGGAGTCTGATTATTAAAGACTGAAGCAAAAGAGCCATTAAGTACCTTCTTCTTTTCCTCATCCTTTGTTACTGTATTTCCCCCCACATTACATAAAGGATGGAGATTCTCCTTAGCCCTCTTTTTGTTGCTAGTGTGTTTATAGAAGTACTTTTTATTGTAATTTTCAGCAGAAGACATATTAAGTTCTAGCTGGATTTTCCTCTATGTCCCTTTAAACCCTCACAATATAAATCACAATTTCTCCTGACCCACCTGCCTCTTCTTTGAAAGGTGATACACTTACCTTTTTTTCCTGAGTTCAAGCCAAAGTTCTCTGTTCAGCCAAGCTGATCTTCTTCTCTTGCAGCACAACTTTTGCCAAATGGGGATGGTCTGCTCCTGAGCCTTTAGAATTTCCTTGTTGAAGAAAGTCCAGCCTTCCTGCAATTCTTTTCCTTTCAGACTGCCTCACAAAGAACTTTGTTACGAGTTTACTTTTCTGACTGCAGTCCAGCTATCAAAGTGGCACGCAGGCAAAGAGCTCTTTCCTGCTGTGTGGTAGACTTCTTACACCTGAACTATCACACATCAAGGATGGTAAACACTGTCTTTACAATAGATTCACGCTGGCCAGAACACACTCACTTTCAACAGCAGTTGAGAACAGACTCACTCCCCTGCTAGGTAGGCTTAAAATGGTGTGCATAAAGAAGGCTTGCCGGTTGGTCTGGACAGAGAGTTGTGAATTATTTATGTGATTAAAACTGTATACCTGCAAAAAAGAATATAAATTGCCCCAAAACAAAACTCATTCATTTCATTCAGCTAGGCAGAATGACAATTTGGAAAGGAAAAGAAAGGAAAATTTTGTTCAACACAGATAAAATACAAAGCATATTAAAGAAAAAGAAGGGGCTCAGTTCTTCTCCAGAGCAAACATTTTTTGTGTCAAGATTTTTGTGTCAATAATTGCCACAGAAACAGCATCAATGTAAGCTTTTCATGGCACAGAACATGAACCAGAGTTATGCCCAGTGCCTACATTGTGTAATGACAAAGCCATTCCTTCCTCCTGCAGAAGCCACAGACCATCTCTAGGACACTGTGCATCTACTTTTGTCACCTTCAGGTCCTATCCATAAGCAAGCCCAGTCCTCTGTTGAAATGCACAAACTGAACACTTGAAGTGCTCAAGATGGTTTAGACAATAAACACTCACATTCCTTCTCTTTAAATCACCTCCATCAAGAACCTCATCTACTCACTGGAGAAGTTGCAACTTTTCAGCTCCATTACACGCTTACTGTTTAGATGTGCCCTCCCATCAATCATGCCTTTGTACCTGACGGTTTTTCAGGACCAGCATGATAACCTGTTTACACATCACCATTTTGGTACCCAGTATCTTCTCAAATGAGCCTGTTTCTAGGATTTGACACTGTGCTCCTTTTGCTGCCAGAACCATTGCCATTATTTCCTCTTCTCTTTGAATGCACCTCATCTGCTAACACCTCCCACTTCTACAATAGATATGGGACAAATCCACCACAAATTAGCTCAGGCCAGTTACTCAAAAATTATTACATAAAGTTGTAGGTCCAGCACAGCACACTGGGGGATGTGTTTATATTCCCCACACATTTCCTAGCTCAGGTTTAACACAGGGCATCTGACACTTGCAGGAACAAAATGTTCATTTACTTAGTGAAACAGTACTCTTAGCTCTCTGCTCTCATTACTACAATTTTATTTTCTGGAAGCTTACTAACCTAATTGTAATTTATAGACCAAATGTTTAAACTTAACAAAAATAACATTTCTTTGTTTTTATCTGATAAAGTACGAAGTTAATTTAGACTTCTGAGTAATAATATTTCTCCAGTATCAGCATATTTCTAGTTCATTTACTTACACATAGTATGCTTTTTAGACTTAAATTTCCTCCTGCTTGCTTTTTCTAAAAGGTAAAAATCTCAGCATGATAACTGCATTGTGGTCATGTTGCAACATCAAAACTAAAATAGCTTTCAGGCTAGACACTCAGAAATTATAAATGTAGTTAAAGCTTTGCTTTAAAATACTTCTCAGAGCTTATTGGCAGTGAGAAGTACTTCCCCTGATGTCTCAGTGTTCCAACAGCTGTGAAATCAGGCTAATTTTCTCTTGATAAGTGCAAAAATAAAGATTTCTTTTTCTTTTGTGGGAGGTATAACAGCCTAGTAAATATAGTACTGGGCACCAAAGCAAGCTATTTGCAGAGAATATACAACTTAATTACTTAGTGTCACAAAAAAAGACATTTGTGTTGCACTTAATTTGCTTTCTGTGGTACACATCCATTCTTACTATAGTTTTGAAATTTCACATGTAATTTCATATTGTGTACCTTTGATAAAGTAACTGATCTGGGAAAAAAAAAAAGATGAAATATGCTGAACATGCTTAGGCTGCAGCAAAATCCTTGAGAAATGTCACATGAAAAATTCCTAATGATCATGAATGGACGAAATGAAAGAAGACACAAAAATAAATAAAGAAGGTTTTGCAACAAGTGTTTCAAAGCAGGAGTTACTGAACAAACAGTACCAGTGCAGAAATTATCTTGCCACCCTATGAGTATTTTTGTTAATGATCTTTGCCACCAAAAGTAGGACTATGCTAGTGAATATTTTCATTGAAGAAAGGCATTATCAATAGCAAAGATGGAGATAAACACAGTGGAAGCAATGGATGACCTCGAGAACTTGAGACTACAATTTGAATGACATTTTGCTATAGGAAAAGAAAGAAAAACAAGGTACTAAGCCCAAGGGTTCCTGCTCTAAATCAATTTGAAATACAAAAGAAGGACAAAATACAGGGAATACAGGAGTGAAGGAGAGTGCCTTTGCTACAGATGAACCTGCAATAAGCAGGCCGTGGAGAAAACTGACTGGTTTAGTGGAGCCAAAAGTGTTGTCTACAAAATACCAGGCTAACAACAACAGAAAAAAAATCCTCCAGCTTCCAGAAGAGAATGTATTTTAAAGGACAATTTTTAATGCCTCATTTGGTTAAACATAAAAAAACTTTAAGCTTTAAGAAGATTATGGAACATACCTCCTAAGGATTAGATGAAGTATCCCAAAGTGATAGTGTAACCTTTTGTGTATCCCTGACATATCAGAAAACTACACCCAGTGCCCATGATCTCTCCGTCAAAAGTTGGGGAATGAGGAAAAAACTTCGTCTGTTCTTTCTTACAATATATTCTTTATCAGTCATCTTCCTCATAAAGCATTAGTCACTGAAAAATATCTCCACAGATACAGCTTGTGATAGCAATATTTGTAACTAAGTTGTAACTAAATAATTGTAACTAAAAAAGAAAATTATTAGACATATTTTTATCATTGTGATTTTAAGTTTTAGGTCTCCAGAGCACATGTTCTAAGTGTGGCAAAGGCAAACATTTGGGCTATTGAACCACCTCTGTATTCAATTTTGTTTTGACAAATAATTCAAATGTTCAACCCAGAGCAACTGCTACATTTAAGCATTCACAAAAAACGAGATTTTTCCATCACATAAAGGGGACATTTAATGGCTCTGCAGACCACTTGAAACCTTCATCCCATGAACTAGAAGGTATTTATGTTCTTTGTGATATAATGTCCTCAGGACTTCATTAACATTTACAAGATGTGAATTTCTGTCAGGCAAACATAAGCTGCTTCATAAAGCAGTGTCAAACTAATAGTCATTAGTTTATTCTCAATGGATTTGTAAGAATTCCTTTAAATAGCAGTCACTGTAATTTGAAATCTCAATATAAAGTTACTCCAAAAAAAAAAATAGGAAAAGGTATTCAGAGAAATGAGTTCTCCTTTGAAATGAAAAAGTCAAAATTGAACAGAAAGTGTTTGGTCTGACTGCTGAAACCAAAATATGAAAGAAGAACAGTGGATAAAGGTGATAAAGGAGAGGTTAACAACTCTTACATGTCATCTCTGGGCCCCCTTTGAAGGAGTAAAGTTCTGCAGAGTCACTTCCTCTCTAGAATCTGAGAGTACTATGGAAAAAGAAGAAACAAACCTGACTTGAAAAAATTGGAATAAATGTCAAATCTTAACAGTTAAGGGCCCTGGAAGTATCAAGGTCCTGTTATTCTTTAGAAAGAATGACAAAAAGTAATCTAAGAATATTTTCTTCTGTCTCTTGAGCCTTGGAGACCTTTTTGTTTGATATGAACCCCTCCACATCTGAAAAAGACCCTCTTTACAGAATGGAATAAAGGATATTTTTTTTCATTCTACCCATTAGTCCTTAAAATGAAGCTGCCACAGACTTCCACTTCTGAAGGAATTTTACACTTTCTTAGGACAAGAATAAGAACAAAATTAATTTCTTTTCTTTGAAGGGCAATAGATGCTCAAGCAAAGGCATGACAAAGACCTGCAAAATTAGGCAGTGTAGGAGTAGCAGAGAGTAATCTAGAAATTGGAATCAGATCTCTTGTGAAGGTGTAGGGGTTGATATGTCATCTGGCCAATTCTGACACTGGGTTTCCAAGTATCTTCCTACGCTTAGTTCCTCTGTCAAGAGTGACACTTTATCTGAATTCACATATAGCTCATTGATTCACTGATAATTTCTGTTGTTCCTTTGTTAGTCTTAGAATCCCAGTTTGGCAACTCCTCTGTGTCCTGCCCTTTGTCTGGTCATTGAATGTTTTGCTCAGAAGCTCTCAGTCCTGAAAGTGAATATGAGTATATTCTGCATCAGAAAAGGAGAGTGTCAGAAAGAGGAATTACATTTGCACAACACACTGATAAATTTTGTCAATTTTCTCCCTATGGTGGCAAACAACATCTTTATATTCTTCCCATGACACCTGACCTTGCTTCCACTGGACATACACCTTGATTTTTTGTCTTATTTCCAAGGGAAATGCTACATGCATATGCATATGCACATAATCATTGTTGTCACAATTTGGGTTTGTTGCCAGTTCTCCTGGAGATGTAAGAGGCACTTAGATATGGTGCTTAGGAGCAATCACTTGTGGTGGACGTGGCAGTGCTGGGTTAATGGACTGCATCTTAATGGGCTTCTCCAAACTAAACGATTATTCGATACTACAATTCTAACATAATAATTGCAGCTGTCAATCACAGACCTTGATAAAGCAGACAGAACTGGTAGAATTTTTGATTCATGTTCATTGATGAGTAGTGGAATGCTTTTCATTTTGTAATAACTGGAAAGAATGGGAAGCCACCAGGTAAAACAGTATTCATAAAAAAACACTAAGGAAGGTGGTTCTCTGGGTGTTTGACTTACTTTCAGGTGCAAGTGCCATTGCAGATTTGCCTAATAAAGGTGAAGGTTTAACCACAGCGGGGAAAAAAAAATATTTTTTATTTTAATGGCAAGGAAAAGGGAAGAAATTAAGCTGTACTCCATTCCAAGACGACATATTCAGAGTGAGATTCTGGTTCTTCATACATCATATGACATAATCCCTATTTTTAAATGTCAAATAAGGAAGACTCAAGCTGCTACAGGCCAGTCAGTTCTACCTCTGTGCATAGCAAGATCATGGAGTAGATCCTCCTGAAAACTAAGCTAAGGCATAGTGAAAATAAAGAAGTGGCTGGTGACAGTCAACATGGCTTCACTAAGAGCAAATCATGTCTGACAAATCTGGTGGCCTTCTTGTGGAGTTACAGCATTGGTGGGTAAAGGAAGAGCAACTAACACAATTATTCAAGCCACAGTTCAATACCATAGGTCATGGATTGATTTAATGAAAATTACCCTTTTCTCTGCAACAAGAAATGGGTGGTTGTTAAGAAGCTACAAGTGTGGCTGGCAGCAGCCATGGTGGTGTTTGAGAGACACAGAATACCCATAGGAAGTAATCTCAGTAATCCTGCACTGACAATGAAAACTAAAAGGTCTCTGAGGCAGAGTATACTGACAAAACAGGCTTGCAGTCTGTGAGAGAAAAAAAAAAACTTATTGAACAGACAGGTTTAAAAAATAGGAATCTGAATCTTCTTCTCCTCTCCCTCCTTGCTCCACAGCAGTACTCAGGAAAAAAAGAAAAAAAGATTTTGCATGCAAATAAACAGGATTACATTTATAAAATACATGACTAATAATTATAAATGTCTCTCTTTCTAAACAGCCTAGAAAGTGCCCAGTTTTCTTGAGTCAGTGGGTTGTGGTTGGTGGTTGCGCTTTTCCCTTACCAGAACTACTTTTTACTGAGGTGGTGGTGATTTCAGCAGAGTTGCTAGTTTGCTTTCCTTGTGGCCCATAAATTCTGCATTCTTTGTGTCCATTATCAGTAATGCATTCTTCTCCTCCAGCTGTGTAAGCACTTGGACAATAGCTCCATCTTTATCTTACCTGAAGCTCCTGTCAGAGTGGCTTAGAACACTCCAAGTTCCAGGTATGCACAGAAGGATATTGGGTGGGGGTGAGGGGGTGGCATCAGTGGTCACAGATGCCCTCTGTCCCATAAATTGGGGTGATTTTTCTTTGACTGATATATGTGTATGAACAGCTGCTTCCCTGCACATTTTGCCAGTGGGAATTTTTGTCTGGATTGTTTACCAGGATGTGCCAGTAGGACCAGGTCTGGAGTTAGCACCATCCTGTCACTCCATTCTGGGCTTTTTTCATGGTAAAGTCCTTCTGTGGTCAGAAGAGAGTTTGAGACACAGACAACCCTGCTCTGTAAATCCTTACAACAGATCAAAGGCTAAGTAATGTTCCGGACGCTGCTCCTGGGTGCTGAAATTTTCCATGTGTAAGGGCTGATTCAAGTTCAGTGTTTCTGCAGAAGGTTCCAGCTAGAAAAAATTCCATTGTTTCCAAGGGAAAAGCTATTTTCTCTGACCAAGTTTTAAAAAGCCAAAATTTTATTTTTCTCTGAGCAACCTAGAATCTCTCTTTTGTTGTCTCTCTTTTTTTAGGTTCTGTTGTGAATTTTGATCATGCTTGTACATCTGGATAAGAGTCTTTGGTCTGACAAAATGGACTTGAGGAAAAGGAAGGGAAAATTAGATGTTCCATGTAAAAGGAAACTGAGAGCCCCTTGGCTTAACTTGGTTAAGGGAAACCCTGCATTTTCTGGGTTTCAAAATTGGTGATAAAGGATCTGATTTGTAGAGATATTAATCCTTCACAGCTGGACTGAAAGACATTGGGAGTTGGTTTTAACCACAGTGGACACTAAGTAGAGCTATGGAAAAAAAAATAGGAAAATATCTCAGAGCCTCTTATCATTCAACATAAATTAGTGAAAACTTAGTGCTTGCTTTTTTTATGCAGCAGGTAAAAGTCAACTGTTCAGCTGTGACACTGGGAAATAATTTAGCTCCATGAGGTACTATGGGAATAAATTAATTCATATTTTGAAGTCCATGGGTACCATTGCAATGACTGCAGTAGCCAAGATGATGAGAGGATTAATATTCCTGTGTTCACAGAAGGTTTTGGATAAAGCAGGAGTCCTGTGGGTGAAGGGGAAAGTTAATGTATATAAAACCCATGCGCAATCTTAATTCTATAATTTTCTGTATTTTAAGAGGCTTCATAGTCTTGAAAATATTCTCGTCTGTTCTCGTATTTTTTCTGCAATAAATAGACAAAGAGGCAAAAGTTAAAATGTACATTGTTTAACTAAAAGCAGTCTCTGTGTTCCCTCACCTTTGTCTCTGGAGGGATGTTCCTCGTGTTTTTGTAAAGCTAATAAGAGGGGAGAAAACTTGGACCCTTTATTATTCACTGCAGAAAACACAGTAATATATTTATACAGTGCAAAATATAAATAATTTAGCTGATGGGCCACAGTGGCCTCTGAAGAAAAATGTTATCTGTCTTACTAATACACTTTGAACACATACTTGGGGAAAAAAACAATAAAAAATCCCACAGAATCTCTGTCCAGTGCTTGCAAATTAATTGACTAATACTTCAGAATAAAAATATAGAAACCTTTGATTTTTTTTGTAAATAAAGCCAAACTAATTTGGTTTTCTTAGATATAGTGCAACATTCCAAATACTCACAGACACTGAGACTTCAAATTTGCTTGAAACCTTCCCAGGTTATTTTTTCCCTACTAATAACTTCAGCACAAATATTTCTATTCTTAAAGGGTGCTTTTCGACTTTTCTGATTCACAGTAAATGAATGCACTGTGTTGACAACTTCCATAAGTTCCAGTGCTGCCCTGGGAAGAAAAGGTGTGATAAAGTCTAACAAAATTTTAAAACTGATTCAGGTGTAAACTTCTCAGTCTACTTGTGCAGGTTTTGTGATATGAAGAAAATTCTTCCCCAAGAGGATTGCCAAGCATTGTAATAGATTGCTCAGGGAAGTGGTTGAGTCAACAGGTCAACATCCCTGGAGGCATTTTTAAGACATGCGGATGTTGCACTTGGGAACACGGTTTAGTGGTGGACTTGGCAGTGCTAGGTTAAGTTGGATGATCTGTTCCTACCTTAAGGATTTTATGATTCCAAGAGATTAAATAGATGTTGGTTTCAGTGCATAGCATTTTTGTAGCTGGATACAAGTGAAAAATTCAGTTTAATAATTAATTTAGGCTTATTAGTAGTACATAGTAGACTTGGAAAACTTATACTCTTAAAACAGTACTTGTTAATTCAATAATTGTGTAATACTTAAAAAACTTCCCAAACCTGAAGGGAAACTTCATCTCTGTATAAGCATTTTTAAAGGTGCAAACAAGAAAGCAACACAATGAGAAGGTGTAGTCGATTAGGAACTGCTAGGAAAAGGTCTGGAGTCTGGTTTTCTTTTATCCATGGTGGTTTTACAATGCTATTCCTTGAAACTTTACTCAAGTCTGAGATTAATTTTCAAATAAATCAAATTAATTAACAAGGAAGTGAAGAAGTAAATAAAGGTAACAGGGGCAATTGTAACTTTGGAAGAACAAAACAAAACAAATTTACCATGAAGAAAGTCATATATAATGCCAGGCTCAGAGGCTGAAATATTTTATTTCTTTCAATAAGTCTCATATTTGTCATAAATCCTATAAAATACTGTTGTGGACACAAACAATAGAGCTGCAAGACTTCAAGGAACTGATTATCCGAATGGCTGAATTGGAGAAGATGGAAAGTTACAATAGAAAATACAATCTATATATTAAAAAAATTATTTCCTATCATAAAATGAAGCCAGGATCAACCTTTTGTTAAAATTGTCTTGAATTACACTACGTAAAAATGGCCAGATTCAGAAGCACGTTCAGTAAGATTTGAAAATTCAAGTGTTCCCCAGATAGTCTCTCCAACATTTTTGTGATCCAAGGTTTTCATCCACTTCTGGATAATCTTGTTTTAATCACATTACATATTTAAAAAAACAAAAAACGAAAAACAAGCACACATGCACAGAAAACAAAACAAAACACACACAAAAAACATCCAGTCTGCAAGAAGAGAAAATCCTAAAAATGGCACCTCCACTGAGATGAAATAACATCAAAATAAAAGATAAGTAATACATGACCACCGAAGCACCGTGATGCTGTTACCTGATGAGGAATGCTCCCTACTGGCACTGCTTCACTCCCTCAGCTGCTACTTGTCTGTTGACTTAGCACAGGCAAATCTCTTCAGTCCTCACTTCAGCTTCCCCATCAGTAAATCAGAACTGGCACTTCACCTATTTTGTAAAGTGCTCTACCTTCTAATGGCAGAATTCTCAGCTGGTAGCTCAGCATTGTGATAAATATGAGATTTTTGACATGCAAAAATCATTATGTTTTTAATGGAATTACAAAATATAATTAGCCCTCAAGCTTGGTACTGTGTGATAAAAGTAATCAAAATGTGTGAAAAATTATCTGTTTTATTGTGTCTTATATCATAATTATGTATTCCTAAACTACAAAGCTCAAGGATAGTTTTCTTACCATTGAAATGATAAACCTCCAGTGATGATTTTGGTTTGTTTTGATTCAAGCCAAGCAAATCTATTCTACTGGGGAAATCCATGAGGATCCCCTGAACAGATTATTTAGCACTGTGGAACACTTTGAACTGTGAGCAAGGATACACTATAAATTGTTAACTGCTGTTTAAGAGTTCACAAAACTAACAGAACTAACAACATTCAACTATTCTTTGGTGGCAGCAAAATGTAAATGGGCAAATATTAATAATTGCTTTGGCAATAATTTGGTTATGCAATCCCATGGTTTGAAACACGTAATTTTTTTTTTTACAAAACATTTGTTTTGAAAGTTAGAATTAAGGAAAATAATCTCAGGATTGTGACTAATTTACGACTGCTCTACTGAGAGTGTTTATCATCACAGAAAGATGGAAAGCAAGACATGCATGACAAATACTGGCTATCCACTTACAAAGTGTAATCCATTTTGTTCTAGACACAGTCCCTTAAAAGGGAACAGAAGTTTGACCTCTGGACAAAGTGGAAAATTAAGTATACAATCTATATCACTTATATTACTAGACTCATGCCCCCCCTAGGTGATTAAATCTATAGGAGAAAAGAATCCATTGACTGACACTGAATTCCAGGACTCACCCTCACTCAGGAAGTCCCTAACTGTGAGTTTCTGAAGGCTAGAAGTTCTTCTGGTGAAATGTCTTTATGTTGTTTATAAGCTCTTCGATGTCTACATATAATTTGACCACATCCATGCCATCAAAGTAAATAGTTCTCATATCTGAGCAGTAGAGGGTTGGACAGCTGGCTGCTTGCTTCAGAGAATGAACACAAGTAGCCTTAAAACACAGAGTACATTCAGAATAGTGAAATGAAGAGCCTTCATTAGACAACACATCAGACAACAATTGATTTGGTGAGGCTCATGGAGATTACATAGATGTGAAAGCCAAGCCCATTGATCACAGCTTACCCACCAGTCCTCTCCAAATGTAGAAGGCAATACAAAGCCAAAATTTAACCATTGTAAATCCAAGTTAATTTCTCCTTGTCATCCTCTACTCCTTCACATGAGGATTGTCACCAGAACCTTCCAAGTGCCTGAGATAAGGTCGACCAGCCTGCAGATACCCAGGTCATCTATGCTGGCCATCCTCAAGGTGGGCATGCTCCTTGCTTTTTCTTTTCATCTGGAATCTGTGTCAACTGTCAAGATATGTGAAAGATTAAAAAAGAGGGGTCATGAAACGAGGGTTATTAAAACACTGTAACAGGTTGCCCAGAGACCAATACTTCATTGGTAGATTCTGCCTCCCCCCCAGAAGCCCTCATGTTTTTTGAGACAATTCCATTCAACATGCCAAATAGACCCTCTTGGCAACACCAAACATGAAGGGCAAAGTTTACACCTGAGCTTCTATGCCTACACCCCAAAATCATTCTTGAACTTGCCAGGGTGTCCATGGAAGTACTATGGTGTTGATAGGAAAAATCAGGAAAAAGCAGGAGTCTGGGTGCCAGACTTGATGATGCTGCAAGATGACTTCATAACTTCACTGTTAGAAGCACATGGCTCTAGTCTGGACTCATGGTAGAAAAATAATGACTGATTGTGCTTCCTGACAAGGACATCCTTAACTTTATATTAATGCTCCATCAACACTTTCAATGCATTATGTTTTTCATCATTCAGACAAGTATGTACTATAAGACAGCAAACTACCTTCTGTCTGTCCTTTCACAAAGATTAATATGTTACCCCTACTCCCTCTGTGCCAAAAAATATGTTTCATCAGTTGTCATGTCCTCTCACTAATTCCACAGGTAATTTCATGTGATGTTCATTGCTGAATACTTTTCTTTAATGTAAAAGGTATTATATTCATTTTGCACTGATTGAATCAAATAAACAATTTTCCAGGAATTAAATACCTTTTTAAGAGCAACTGCCAGTCATCTGCCTTGATATAGTATTTAAGGATAATCCTTTAATTTGGGTCTAATCTAATGGCCACTTTCATCAGTCAACCAGATTTAAATTCACATTCTTATTTTTTCTGAATTTAAGAATATTCTTTATCTTCAGCAAGCAGGGAATAGAATCATAGCTAACCCTTGCTTGCAGCACTGTAACTTTATTTATTTCTTTTTATCTGAATTACACTAATGCTCAGCAAAAGCTAAGCAAATCCTGATTTCTCAGTTAATGTGTTTTACTCTAAAATGGGAATTATTAATCATTTAGTGTTCAATCCCACAAGGCTGAGGACGAACATCTGCTGATAACCATCACTGAGCTACTCAGCTGCTGATGATTGCGTTGCTATCACACTCAGAGCCTGATAAACTGCAGCAGATTATTTAGATCCTAAACCCTTTGCAGTGGGCATTACGTCTGCTTTCTCCCATGCCACATCTACTACAGCAGAGAGCTGACTGCTAGCATTTAGCAAATGCAGAAAATTAACCACTACAGGGCTTTGCAGCAACTGACTGTAAGTGATGCTGATCCATAAAGATCATTCCCATCTGGTCACAGGAGAATAACTGGTGATACCTGTCTACTGGCAAGTGTGCAGTGCAAAGTGTCCCTTCAGGTACCTCCAGTAACTCCCCCATAAGCAACTTAGATGGTTTTCCCCTCCTCACAAAATTACTATTAACTCCCAACACTTGCTGTCAAAGGGAAAATAACAAAGACAGACAAGCAGACTCCAAAACCAGCAAGCAAACCAAGCTCCGCTTCCTCCCATGGGCAATCTTAACCTTTCCGGGCACTATAAAGTAATATCAAAATTGCTCAAATTTCCTTTTCCTCCTACCCATGCCCTGTTGCCATCTCACTTCACCTCAGCCCCAAATCTCACTGTTCATTTAATCCATGACACATCTGCCTGGAAACCTGGGATGTGGGATTTGGCTTGCCTATACAAATGCAGCAGCACAAGCTGGGAACTCCCAAGATTACTCTCAGCAGCTTATAGCCCCACTGTCCTGATCCCAAAGGTTATCTTGAGGGAAGCAGCCCTGTGCCAATATGGCCATGAAGCAAAGGCAGATTGAGTCTGCTTTTTCCCATCTGTGCACATATGTCCTGAGAGAGTCCTTGCCTGCATCAGCCTCTCTTCTGGGAAAAACAGTAACAAGGCTGTGCAAGACCCCAGATTTTTATTCATGGAAAGACTTGTTACAGTGAAAGCTGTATTCATTCATGTTCTTAATGAAACAAAGGTAATTTGGTAGTTCCCAGAAAAAGGAAAAAAATACTTGCAAGAAGCTGATTAATCACTCAGAAGCCTGCACTCAGAGAAACTTGAATTTTTGATTTTATTTCTGTCCTTAAAGTGTACCATTTATAACACAAGTACACATCTTCAAAGAAAATTCATTCTGGGAAAAACGAATAAACAAAACATCAGCAAAAAAGCTCCTCCAAAATTTACTGTATTCCATTTTGAGAGCATTTTCTGGGTTTTAGCTCAGATTTTCAGCTAGATGGACCAGTTCCTGGAAAAACAGTTGGGTTTGATCAATAGGTAATTTTAGGAAGAAAAAAAATTATTCCGTTGGAAATCCTGGAGCAATTGTAGCGAAATCCTTAAAATGGCTGCCCTTCATCAGCTGCATTCACCAGACCATGCCAAACATATCGGGTTTGATCTCTGTTAGTGTAAATTGATTCAGTTCTACTGGCCTCTGATGTGTTTCTGATGCTTTCTATACTGCCTGCTTCTGAGTTCACATACTGAATTTCATCCTGTGATTAACAGAGCTGTGCTACCACAGGGAAGAATAGTTCATCCTCAATGTTTACTACGGGCAATGAAAAGAAAAACACATTTCCATTAGACAATTTTGGCTGGGCTTAATCACCCTGTAAAGGTGCTAGTACCCTCCTTTGAACATGGGCAGAAGATAGGGTGACCCTGCTTGGACAGGTGACAAACTGAAGCGGCTTACAGTGCTCTTTGTACGTGAGGCAGAAATATCTCCATGCCAGCCTCTGGAGACTTTTGTTTTTCCAGCCTTTGCAGCACTAAGTATGACAGTGACAAGAAAGAAGATGAAGAAAAATTATGAGGCTGAGTAATCCTTCCCTAGGACAGAGTTATCTCTTATGAACAGGTGCAGTTTTAACAAGAGCATGGGGAATAGAGCTCTATTAGGCACAGTTAGTGTGGCATTTGTGCTGTAAGTTATTATGTTACAAAGCCATGGCTGTGCAAGTCCCATTTCATCCACAGTGTGGATTTCACTGAGTTTGACTTTTCTTATTAGGCAAATTCCATGGTTTTAAACTTTATTTATTAATTGTCCAAAGTATGAGATAGGTGTGTGCATGTGTGTTCATTTACAAATGGAAAGATAAGGGATCTTCCCTATAGAGGATTTTGGGCATGTTCTGAATATAGTTCAATTCATCCTGGATCCAAAGTCTATTTCAAAGCATCTCATCAATTTAAATCCCCTAGGTGTGGAATTAATAAGGATTAGATAAATTTAATAAACTATATAATCTTCAGAAAGTGATAACATTGTTTAGCTTTCTATCGCTTTATAGTAATAATCTCTTTATCCATACTAATAGAAAATGCCAAAGTTTCTATTACCACATATCTCAGTCTGAAGCTGTTACAAAGGCAGACTCCCCTGGAAAGGATGTGAGAGAAAGAACTTTGTGACTAGACCAGTGGGTTATGAATCACTGTAAGCTAAATCTACACCATTTATATACGAACATTTTTAAAACAGTGTTTGAATTTTCATAGACTTGCACTGACTTTCTTTAGGGAGAGAAAGGGAAAAATTCACTCACAGAATATCCAAAGACAACAACATAGGAACCTCAAGTATTAAGAACCTTCAAAGATTTCAAAAGATATCATATCTTTACTGGTTTTCATTTCATCCCTGGAGTAGAATTTGACAGCTTTCCCAAATTGCAAAGCCCTAAATTAATTTGCTTTAATCAACAGAGCTAAAAACTTAACATGTTCATTAAGAGCACAACTAAAGATCTCATCTAAAGAGATTTTCAATAACTGTAACAGAAAGTTAATTCTGTTGAAGTCTGAATAAAACTAGCTACTGATATTCAAATACATGTGTTTGTTTGTTTTTTTCCAGAAACACTGCTTAATTAACCAAGATAAACAAAAAAAACCTTGTACATAAACCATGTTCATAAACTTTTGCTTGATTGTTTTTAATACAATTAACATTCACCAAAATATTCTTCTGGTTATGAATTTTCCTATTTTCTGCTATTTCATCGTTATCTGAAATCTCCCATCAAGTATTTAATTAACATGAAAAGAAAGATGATAATTAGGATGATCATCCAGAGGTCAAACAACTCAATGAGAGATATTAAAGGCTAAGAGCAGAGTTCTAATCAAAGGAGTGCAATTTCAAATCAAACATTTGGAAGATAATTTTCTTGATGTGAATTTGCAAACATTTAGGTAAGTATGTGAATAAACTTTACATATGCGAATAATGCTGTTGAGGGCAATACAACTACTCAGGGGAAAGGATATGGTCATAAGTGTAAGGAGGGTGCAAGGATTGAGCAGCAGTGATTTCAAGCACAAGGGAGTTCCCTGGGACCTATGGAAGTCTTTGGAGGGCAGTGGAACAGCAGTACACACAAGTCTAAAGAGGCACAGGGTGCGCACTCATGAGTGTAATCCTGCAGCTATTCAGAAACTCTCTCTAGAAGGTTTCTTCTTATTCTTCTCTTTACACAGAAAGCAAAACCTTTTGCAGGGTGAAACTTGTCCTTTGCTTCCTCCAATTCTTCATGGAACCTACACATCTTGAAATAACAGCAAACTTTTTCGTCTGTTGCTTTTAAGGACCGTCACTGAAAGCTAAAGCAGATGTTTAAAAACTGAAGATATTTCAAGGGCAGGGGCCACAAACACATCAGTTTTCTGCTTTTTTTCAATGCTTCTTAAACCAAACTTGTGTAATAGTGTGACTGACAGGGATTCTGAAATCAGGCGAAAGTCCCTTTGCTCTCACAGGTAGAAGCTGTCACTCTTGTTTTCTAAGCTGCATTTACCACTGCGCTGCAAACAAGAAGAGAAACCTAATTTAGATAGTAAGGTGAAGAAAAGTGTAAAAGAAGAAAGACGATTCTATATCATACTTGTTTCTTTATGGCCTGTGGCACTTATTAATCTGTTTGACTTAGAAAAATACACAGAATTCTCTGTTTTCCTCTATTATTCACTGCAGCTCATATTATTCACACAGCTCATATTCATGGGTTTTTTTCCTGATTTGCACATCTATGGTTGAAAGCACCATCTTCTGGCCAGCACACACTGAATTTGGGCAGCAAGCAGACAGGATTTTTATAGCTATAGCTAATGTATACTACAGAAAATTACACATTTCTGTCAATGCATGCTCAGTGAATCCATATCTATATCACATTTATGATATAGAAATTAGTATGAAATAGATTAGTCTAAAAGATAAAGATCTGTTTTTTCCTTATATTAATATACTAGTAAAATTTATTCTTTAAAGACATGAAATATCTGGAATGAATACCTTCAGTGAAATACCTTGAAAAAATATTAATCTTTCTACTTTGCTTCTAGATATTGGGCAAAAATGATCCTTCCCACAATGAAAGAACGTGTTTGCTTATCTTTATGTAGGTATAAGTGAAACTGTTAAGATTATTTTCATGTCTAGAGCATACATATGTGAGTGGAGTTGGTAACAGATCTTTCATTTGCAGCAGCTGCATTTACAGTAGCTGTACATCCTGCTCCATTTCCTATATCTTTCCTAGAATCTGAAAAAAAAGAGATTAACAATTTAAGACCTGTCACAGTATTATAAAAGGTAAAATAAGGAGTTATTTAGCAGAAACACACAGTAGAGATAAAGGAAATCATTCTACACTGCTCTGTGACTCATTCAGCTTCTTCCAATTGTTCTCCCTTTATTGTGTTTTTTGTGTTTGATATCTCTATGGACCAAATCAAACCTTCTCACTTACATTTCTACTGTAAGTAGATGGATCATACCTCTTCATTCATTTCCTAGGGAAAAACAAAGTAAACCAAACAATTTTTATCTTATATTTAACAAATTTAGCTTTTCAATTTCTTATTTATGGAGATATTAGGAACATGCTTTTTTAATTCATTAGCAGAAGAAAGCTGATTATCTATTTATTCAAAGCACACTATTCTTATTTATCTGGTTTATCCGATTTGTCTCATAAAAGCTGGTAATATGTACACAGACATCCTATTTTTCCAAGATGTTTTGTAAACCTTCTGTAAAGACTAGTAGTCCTGACTCAAGAAGTATGAACTCTACAGCCTGTATGTCAGACACTTGGATCAATACTTTGGGCATTGGACTCCACAGCAAAAACTCTCAGTGCCTTTAATTGGGCCAGACATCTATCTGCAGTTTTCAACTGCAGAAGTTGACATTGCATGCAGAATTAAAGCAGAAACTGGGAATATTTTTTTCCTTTTTTGTAAACTGTAAGGATTTGGGGAGTTCTGTGCAGCATTTCCCACTTTATGTTCCATCTTGCTTGTTTTCTAAAGGCAAGCATAGAAAAATAAAAATCAAACCAGCAACGGGAGAGCATTATCAAGGAAATAAACAGGAGGTATATCCTGAGCAATAATTCTTTGTAACCACCTCTGTTAAATCAAGCCAGGATTTCCAGGGAGTTGTATAGTTATACCTCCTTGCCACTAAGCACCTTGAGGCTTGTTAATATTTTTTTGTTTGCAGCCTTGTTGCCCATTTTATGTCCACCTGGTGATATTTAAAGTAATTCCACATTATTTCCACAACAGACAGAGACCAACAAATGATAATTACATATTATCGGACAGACCTATAAGGGGCAATCCAGATAAGTATCTTAAATACTGAGGGGGAGTATTCTGCTTAATTAAAGAGGCCGATAAGAGGGTTGGTACAGTGAGGCAGACCTGAATCAGGATGAGTTGGAATGAACTGGATGTGCTTCATGCTCCCCCTTGGACATACCTCATTTGTCTCAGGTGAGGAAGGTGAGGGGTCCAGGCTGGTGGTACAAGCTCAGAGTGGCTCAGGTACAGCTCATCATCACATCTGGGTTACAATCCCAGACCTATTCCCAGTCAAGGATATCCTTTAAATTCACTCCTCCAAGCTCAACAGTGTACTGTCAAGTGTATGCATTGGATGGTCCATAATTTCTTCCACTTTCCCCACAATTTAATATCCCCTTTGCTTTCTGAAGTACTGCAGGTCTCTCTATAACGATAACGCTCAAGTATTGAAAACGCTAAACAAGAGCAGTTCAGTCACTGATATCTATCCCACTGATTCTTATGAGCAATACAAAGTGCTCATCTCTCAGAAACATCAAGCTTTCCTATAAAAGGGAAGCATGCTATAGAAGTGGACCCTAGAGAATTATTGTGCAATGTCTTCACTGAAGTGGTGATTAATTCACAGTAATTTACCTTGAGATGTTTGAGTATATCTTTCACACTGATATGATAAAAGCCTGATTTTATGTTGTTTGTTGGCTGGCTTTGTTTTACTTGGTGCCTGGTTTTGGTTTATGTTTTTCTTTTCCTTTTGTTTCTAGGACAAAGAAATATGCCTCTGTGGATGAGATGTTTAACTATGGCTTTATCCTTCCAAAATAATGAAAGATATATTCCTGGCACAACACCACCAAGCTCTGTGCCTGTTTCTGTTCCTTTACAGGCGCTTTCGCTTCCTCCAGCAAAGCAATTTGTATAAGTCAAATGATTTCTAATTTTCACAAGAGGAATTTATAAAACCCAGCACAGCTCAGTTTTTGCTACAGCTGCCTCCTCCTTAGTTATTTATATGGCAATACAGTACGGCAAAGCAGGGATGGGAAAGCTGCACTGACAGAAAATGAAGATAGCATAAACAATACAGATTACAGCAGTAAAAGCAAAGCTGGATATAAACCACTACAAGTGGAATCAAGAAGAGAGAAAACTGTATGAAATATCAGATTGTTGAGAGCAAGTTAAGCAGCACAGTTGGAGCTGGGAAGTGAAGTACCAACATGATCAAGTCTGTTGCCTCCCTTTAATGTTTAGGTTATGGTTTCTCTGGGATCAGAAAAGCATTTACTTACTCATTTAAATTCCATTTAACCCACTATGGCCCTGACTTTGTAAGAGTATTCTAAGTACTGCAGCAGCAAAATTAGCAACTAAAATAAAAAACAAACCAAAAAACTCAAAAAAACCACCAAAACCTCAAAAAGATAATTTCACACACATGTTCATTGTTCTTCCGCAGGAATGAGAGATCATGGCATTCAGTATTTTGAGTGACACACATTACTGGAAAGCCCTTACACATTGTAGGAAACACCAAAGGAAAAGCACACTTTCTTTTTTTTTTTTTTTTTTTTTTNGTTTTTTTTTTTTTTTTTGGTTGGTTTGGGGTTTTTTTTGCCTTTTTAAAGAGTATACTCGAGTTCTATTTGTTTAAAACTGAATATATTTTATCCATTTAAGGTATAAGATATTCTTCTTCTATAACCAATAGATAAATTGTCCTGAAAATGGATATTTTGGTTGTCCTGTAATGTGCTTGAGTAAGCCATCAGCAGTTGTGCTGAGAAACTGCACACTGTGAAAGGAAAATCCTTTCTGTACTACCAATGTACCACTTTAGAACTGCTGGAATTGGGGATCCAGCTCCTTGGTGAAACTCTTGACCAAGGAGCATGTGAAAACATCCCTGTAACAGCAAACATTCAGTTGCTCCATGTTTTCAAAGGCATTCACTAACCTTTACTGCCCAGAAGATATTGTTACGAACCGAGGCGCCTTTTAAGAGCGATCACCTTGAGAAATTCTGGAAATTAATACTTGAAAGAACCCAAAGCTATTTTTACCTTGCTAGGGAAACGAGCTTCGGATAGACGCAAAAAGCAAAGTCAGACCTCAGACGTTTACCTGTCACATCCTTGTCTCTAGACAGTTTAAATAAGCATGTTGTTGCTTGCTCAGTCTGACAGTTCTTCGTGTGTTAAAGGTCAGGATGCAAAGAGAGGTGACCAGCACCTTTCACAATCACTAACTTTTAGGCAAAGCAGCAAGGACAAAAATGCTTGGAGCTCAATTTTTTTTGGTCATTTTTTATCATATCTAACTGAATTCAATTCCTGCTTTATTCCTCCTTCTTCTCACCTGATACCAATTGATACCAAACATTTCA
Organism: Turdus rufiventris; assembly: GCA_013186435.1. Lineage (NCBI taxonomy): Eukaryota > Metazoa > Chordata > Aves > Passeriformes > Turdidae > Turdus > Turdus rufiventris. Next base: position 7,005,379 of record PYHW01010840.1, read on the forward strand.
CATCAGTGGAGCTATTTACAGGATGTATTCCTATTTGAAGAAATACCAGAGGATGAAATCCTAATGCCTGTGATCATAGCTAATAGGCTTAATTAACTGGTCATGCTCTCCAGATTACTTTGTATTAATAAGCACAATGGATTCTGTTTGCTGCCTGAACAAACACACTTTAGCCTAAAGAAAAAGAGAAGAAGTCAGAATCCAAGCTTTAGAAAAAAACACACCAGTATCAAGGACAGATGCTTTGCAAGAGCTATTTAGCACAATTGTCCTAGCAAATAAAGCCATTGCAAGCTGCACAAAATGATATTGTCTATCATCAGCATGCTAATTACTGATATGTTAAATAATCAGAACAATTATTTAGATGTAATTTCTCTCTGGTTTGGGACCGAATCTCTGTCAGAAAGGGAAATACAATTTCTCCTTTTTTTTTTTTTTTTTTTTTTTTCCTGGCTTTAACTCTCCAGCCAGAAGTTTTTCAAGCATTAAAAATACTTTGTCAGGGGAGTAGTAATGTCAGCTCATATTTGTGTCACAAAACTTTACGGAAATGGCTGCTTAACCAAACAGGTGTTGAGGGAGCAGAGAGAGATATAGTTCAGAGAAGAAAAGGAAAAAGAAGATAAAGAGGAAAAACAGACAGTGACCAAGAGAAATAAGGGAAAGTTTTGTGTATGTACGAGTCATGAATTAAAAGAAAACAAAACAAAATTCAAAGAAACAAACAAGAAAACAAAACCCTTCATAAAAAAATATTCTTTTTACTCAGGACTGAGAATCATAAAGCTTTAGCATTCAGCACTGCAGCAAACATCGTTCCTCACCAGTTATTTGCTCCTACTCTAAGTTAATCAGACATCAGCAATCAGAGCTCAGTTATGCAAAAGTCAAGGAATATAAAACAAGAGCAGCTTATATGTTTATCTTCCCTCAGTACAAGTGACAAAGAAATGAAGGAAACAAAAGCTACTTTTTCATTTATGTTGTGTAGCCTAACTTTGGCTTCTTATTACTGGAAATTAAATTTGGCTCTGCTGAGCATATTGAAAGACAGAGGAGAGGCTGTGCCTGCAGCACTCAGGCAGTAGCTGCCTGCACTGCAGGAACAGAGGAGCCTTCACCAGATCACTGCTCCTTCATAGAATCATGGAATGGTTGGGATTGGAGGGATCTTCCAAGAGCATCTAGTTCCTACACCCCTGCTATGGCCAAAGACACCTTTCATTACATTTGGTTGCTCAAAGCCCCACTCAACCTGGCCTTCTCATCCACAACTTCTCTAGAAAATCTGCTCCTGTGTCTCACTGCCCTCATCGTCAGTCCTTATGATAAATCCTTATCCATCTAAAAGTATCTGTCAAACCAACCTATATCTCTTAAATTTAGTGGCAAGGATGCTGTGGGGGACCACATCAGGAGCCTTAGTGAAGTCTATCTACATGAGATCCATAGGTGTCTCTTTACTCACTGATGCAATTCTGTCTTAGCTCACTAGGTCAGGCAGGAATTGGTGAAGGCGCAATGGATGTCTCTAACTACCTCCCTGTCCCCCATATGCTCCAACAAATCTTCCAGGAGGAGCTATCCCATCATCTTACTGGGAACAGCAGTGAGACTGACTGCTACTTCCCAGGGTGCTCCTCTGGACACTTTCTACTGAAGAGAGAGATGACAAAGTGCTGAAGAGTCTGTTGCAGAGGACACAAGCCCTACAGAAACCTATATCCACACAGCAAGGCAATTGTAGGGCTCTTCCTGTTTCTAACAGCTGCAGGCTTTGCATTAGCTTAACAAAACAGACTTTGTGGCTTGTCAGACCTTGTCTTGGTCTTCCTCAAGCTTTGTATGAGCTTTTAAAATCAGTAATGGCAATTATCAAATGTCCAGGGATTGCTATATTTTCTTTACTTCTACTTTTTTATGTGCAAGACTGTGCAATGCAATATTTTTATGTATTTTAAACTAACAGATAACAGCGAAAAGCAATGACAGCAAAAAGGCTTACCTATGGCTCTAGGACAGAACACAGCCCATAAAGAGGAAAAGAATGAGATGGGCTTGAAAGTATTGGCATGGGATGGCACCAAGGTTATGAATAGTGCACCCTAGAATGTGGGCAGAAAGAGGGGTAGCAAAAAGAACAAAGAACAACCCTCCATGGTGTGTAAAACACATGTATGATATACAGCAAATACAGATGCAATGTGGGCTTGCAGACATCTGAATAAAGAGCAAGGTGTATTGTATTGTATTATATTATATTACATTTTATTATATTACTAAACACACAAATGAACCCAAGAAGATGTTAAAGAGAGGAGGAAGAAACAGTCAGCAACAGTTTTGTGCTCTTCTCCATTAAGGAGTCATGATGATGATGACTGCCTATACCCTCCACCTCTGACCCCAGAGATGCAGCAGAGGAGGTAGGTACAACTTCATACAATGGGGTAAATATCAGTTTGTGTTCACATCGCTTTAGCTCCTTATAATTTGCATTGTAAATGTTTATATCAGTGTTACTGTAATAATAATTCTCTCATTATACTTTTAAGATGTTAATTAAACTAATAATAAACTCTTGACTATTCATACAAAGCATGTTATTTCCGCCTATAACAAGGTTTTGAATGCAATAAATGGGTGGGAGTTTAAACAACCTGTTCTGTAACTTGGTTACAACAAATTACTAACAAAAGAAGGGTGTAAGAATTGATCTCTCAGCATGTATTTTTTCTGGTATTATCACCTCCTGCAAATTAACCATCCTAGAATCTGGAGGAAGAAAGGAGAACATCCCACATGCCACCTGTTCAGAGTCAGGAAGCAGTCCATCCACAGGATTTTATGCCATAGTACCAATCTCTCCTCCTTCTAGGCCCTAAAGAAATTGGTCATCCCAAATTTCCTTTTGAATGTCTTCAGAACAGAGGACTGCTTCTCTGTTGGTTGATTACATTCTTTTGTTTTATAGATATTAATGATAAATACTAATTTATTATTAATGACATTAATGATAAATTATAGCAATTTAAAATATTAATCTTTTCTCATCTGACAAAATTGGAGAGAATTATATGCAATAGAGAACAGCAAAATATGTGTAACTTGGAGGAAACAACATAGTCAGCTCAAGACTGTGCTTGAACGTATATTTGGCTTGTGAGACAAACGAAAATCAATAAACAGATGAAAAAAAAAACCTTTTCAAATCTCCCCAAACTTCTCATATGTGGTTGATCTTGCACACAGATTCTCTTTCCAGTTGTGCCCTCAATAATTTGCATTTCTTATTCCAAGATGGCAAGTGTAACAGGATCATGTTTTCCTTGTTTTCATATGCAAATTTACTACATTCTCAGGGAAGTTTTAACATGTGTGCAATGTAATATCATTAGGAACATAACTTCTAACAAGAATGTATTTCTCTATCGATACTTGGTAAAAAAGTATTTCACATATGTATTCAACTCACTAAATAATGAAAAGCATCGTTTCCTCATTCGGTGCTTAACAGTGAGTAGCTGACTAACCTTTCAAGTTGCTGAATACCTTTCACTCTGAGTTACATGAGTGTAAATCTGGTAAGTAAAATTCCAATAGGTAGAAAAATAAGAACAAGGGATTTCAAGTGTGTTAAAATCTTCATCTACTGCTTTGATAACATATACAGCAGTAAATAAATAATCCCAGATTTTGGTTTTAGAAAGTAAAAATATCCATATTGGCACACTAGCCACAAATTAAAAGCAGCAACCAGTCTTTTATAAAGAAAAAGTTATTATTTTGTCAAATCAAGCAACATCTCATTAATAAAATAAGGATTGTGCTCAAAAAGACTCTTCATCATTAAACTGTAAACCAGTGAGAGAGATTACATTGAGGAAAGCACTGATAAAAATAACTTTAGAAGATGAGCCTTTGCTGCCAGTCAAATCCTGTATCAATTATACATTGCATGTGAAAGACCTTGCTGGCTGCAACCTCCTCCTGCATTAGCCAAATCTTAGAGCCAGGCAAGGGGAGCATCCCTTCACTAAAGAACAACCTAGATCATACCAAGCCTTTTATTATCTCAGAGTGAAGGTTGTGCCTGGGTACTGCTAAGATAAGAGGGATACAAAAGCAGGTCAACCCCATTGTATGGAATTACTTTATGCCATCTGATGAAGTCTATCTTATGTATCAATATTTTCTATTTCTTTTTTAGACAAAATGCTGCAGTGCAGCTGTGCCTCCATAGACACAGCATAGCACAAATACAAAAAAAAAAAAAATCCCGGCCACTTTCTGAAAAAGATAGTACCACTTCAGGGAGAAGTTGGGACAGCACAGGCAAAAACCTCACCAATTTGCGGTTTTTGCTTTCATCAAAAATAATCTGGTCCATTTTAAATTTCTTTTTAAAGTTATTTTCTTCCTAGAATTAAAATTTTTAAAAATTAGTTTATTTCCTTTTTAGTTAAAGAAAATCTAGAGTTACTACAAGAATATAAATGGAATTTATCCAAATTTGTGCAGCAAACAATGCAATTGTAATCTAGTTTTCAAGTGTCACTATATGAATAAAATAAATCACAATCTGTCTGGAAGAAAATATAGAAAATTTTAGGGAATTAAAACAGATAAATTGCATACAACATCTCTGTTATAAATGAGACATTTTGCTAGCGGAAAGAAAAAAAAGGAATAGTTCCAGAAAAAGAGATCATCCATCAATGGCTATACTCATAACACAGCAATTAATCTATCTATCAATCAATATTTTATGGACAGATCTGTCTTACTACTCAGTCAGACTCTTTTATTGTCTGCCTTCTTCAGAAGTACCAGTTCATTTTTGCATTCCCACTACACTGTTTCTACCTGTATTTAAAAAAGACCACTCCAGCTTGGGTTACTTCTTATGGATTAATTGAAGCAGAGGACTGAACTGCATTTTCCCATGTTATAACAGAATGGCACATCTGGAAGATTACAGAATCAGTAACTTGTTATCTTTCCCCTTGGGTCAAGAAATATGCCAATTTTTTTACAAACCAGCACAGCTCCCAGATAGACCCACAGACTTTTTGCTCAGAATATGGCAGTCAAATCCACAGCCTGAATTTGGTCTCAAGGGAATACAGTCAAAGCCTCCCTCTACCTGAAACAACTTATAGGATTTGAGTAAGGTTGAGTTCAAGAAGTTCAGTTTGATTTGACAATGTGTGTGTGTGTGGTACACATGGGCTTGTCCATGTGCACCAGTTCTGTGAGATTCTTATACAATGTATGAAGATCCAGACTACAGTTTGGTTGCCTGCAATCAGGGTTCTAATTTTACTTCAGAGACTTCAATTCATCTCATCTGGCCTCAAGACACAGAGACTTTGGGTCGTTCCATGGGTCCTGCTTCGTGTGCCAAAGAGAGGAGCACCATTCATATAGAAACCTTCTTATGCTGAGGCTTCCTTACCTGTGTCAGTTCAATATCTGATCCAAATCCTGCCCATATACCTGCCCATATATTCTTATTAACACCTCAAGGGATCGAGACAAATCCTTCTTCTCTAAGCCTAAAATATCTGGAAAAAATGGGATGCTTTTTTTGACACCCGATTGATTTCCTGAAACCAATTTCATGACACAAACAGTAAACTACTGTCCCTTAAAAGTAGGGAAATAGAACTGTAGCCTTTGAGATTTTGAAGAATGTAGTGGTGGTGTTGCTGAATAATAAACCATGCCTGCAGGGGGAAAAAAGGGGGGGAATAAAGAAAAAAACCTCCTTTTTTCATTTTTTTTCAGTGAAGAATTAAAACCAACACATTGCATGTCTGTAATAAAACCCAGAAAATTCTTCCATTAAGTTTGCAGGATTCTCAAATGATCTTTGGTCTGCTAATTATTTAAATATATTTTAAAACAAGGATTGCAATGTTAAATTGATATTGCAATAAAGTGTTTGTATGGGACCCTTACAAAAAGCATGATAATAAAATCAGTAAACATCAGCTGCTAAGGGGTTTAATTTGCAATTCTGTGACCTGCTTAAGGCAGAAGAGAAGACAATATCAGTAGACAGAACAGGACACTTGACAATCACACTGTTCTGTCCTTGGCTTTTATTCTATTTAATTCTATATTGGTTTTATGGCACATCTGCTACCTACTAAACTTCAGCTCTTTATTTAAAAACTTAACCCTTTTACTTCACTTTATTGAAAGGAGATTAACTGAGTGTTGAATGTGTTATTCAGTCAGAGAAATGACTGAATTCAGAGACTTTTGGAGTCTTTGCTCTACCTCTGTCAATGTTAGCACTTAAAAGTGTTTCAAATTCAATCTCTGTTGAATTCAGCTTATGAAGCAAAATTCTTTTGACTAGAAAGACATTGTGTCACAGAATGACTACAGGATTTACTGAGTTTCATCATGTGCAGTTCATATTACACTGGTCATGCTAGTTTACATCAATCATTAAACATTGTAAAGCTCAGGGAAATTGCTTACAGAATTGTCTTATAAACATGACAGGACACATCTACAGGCCAGTCTGCCAGTGATTATGCCAATTAATTTTTCACAGTTTTACCAACCAGGCTTGATTCTAAATATGTCTACAAAGAAGAAAGAAAATATTTGCCTCAAATATTTCTCCAGTATTCAGTGCTAGGAAAAGGCATGAAATCATCTGATCACAGCATTTAATTTCCATCTGATGCTGCTCTGACTCCAACCTATTAGTTATTTGGTATCTTCATGGAAGCAGAAGGAATAATCTTTTTCAGAAAAATGTTAATGTTGTTATACCTTATTTGAAAGATCTGCTCAATTCGAAGGAGCTACAATGCCATTAATTATTAGACCTTCATTCTTTCAACAGCTACAGCTAACATCTTCTAAAGAATTTTGTAGCACTTCCTGAGTCCACCTTTGGTTATCTGCCAGCACAATGTGATGCAGTTTGATACACTCCCTAGATGCCCTTGTGTGAAACCAAACCAAACTCAGTTTTTTTTCATGTAGTTGTTGATGTGTCTTATTTCCCTTCCTGTCTTTGCTCTTAAGCACAATCAAGAAAAGAAGGTGAGAAAATGACTGATGTCAGCGAAAGGAGCAATCATACAAAGAGGACCTCAGTTGTTTTTTTTTCAATGCCATGATCTTTGTTCAATATTCAGATAGATATGATACTTCTTTGCTTTCAGAAGAGTATCTGCTCTGCAGCTTCTCACCTTATTCCTCTTTGCAAGAGAGGAATTTGTACTCCTCTCAGTTTTAGTTGCATCTTGCTAGCATGATCTATACCTTTAATGGCTCTCTTTGTATTTTCTTTGACTCTACCACATTCAGACAGATAGCTACTTTTCTTTATCAATAGACTAGAAAACCTCAGGCAGAATTTGATTCATCCAGTAGAACCACTAAAAATTACTCAGCTGACTTTCCTCTTGTTCCTTTTCCCTACCATCACATTTTCTCTCTCATTTCTTCATAAACTTATCTTTTTCTCTATTTCCTCTTTGTTTTATTTTCTGTCTTAAAACACTACTGCTGTCACTGTTTAAAAACCAATAGAATTGAAATAACCTCCTTTTTTTTCCTAAACTGTTTTTCTGTCATTTTTATTTGCCTCAATGGTGGAAGACTGTAATGTTGACTAATAGGTAAGTATAATAGATTGTTCCTGCTGTTTACAATGTAGAGTTGATTTTGTAAAATTAGGCAGATTGTCTCTAAAACAGTTGAGCAATTTAGTAAATATAAGGATCTTCCTAATTCAACCTCACTTACAGTTGTTTCTGTTTTTAAATACGTGTCCAGAGACAAAATGTAGTATAAAGAAGTCCATCATCATTAAATACTTTATTTTTTAAAGAACTGCTCCAGAGTCTGATTATCAAATTGAGGGACAGGTAGTTTAAAAAGTATGAAGAAGTATGGCACCTGCTTTGTTTGCACAGAGCTTTCTGCTATGCAGAATCAAAGAATCATTAAGGTTGGAAAAGATCTCTAAGAGCTCCAAATTCAACCTTCAACCAAATACCACCATGTCAAGTAAACCACACTGCAAAGTGCCACCCCTACTCTATTTTTGAACACCTCTAGGAATGGTGGCTCTGCACATCCCTGGGTCTGTTCCAATGTTTAAACACTCTTTCAGTGAAATGTACGATCTTTGCTAGTTTGAAGCCATTTTCTTTTTCCTATCACAGTGGGCTGTTTCTGCATGGAATAGAGTATGGAAATGAGAGCTCTGATTCACATTTCTCACTTTTGTGCTTATTCCAGGTGGTGTAAGCTATAGGAAGGTGGATACAAGAGACTGTAACGTATATGCAAACATATCAACAAAGTTAAAAAAGACTAAGTAGAGCCATAGAACAGAAAATTAGGTCCATAATGTATGCCAGAAAAATTCTGCTAAGATCTGTGATGATTTAAAGGGAAAGGTGAGGCACAGTCCTTACACATTATATAAATTTGGTGAGAAAGGTATCTCTAAAACAGCTTAAAAATTTTGAAAATTTTGAAAATTGGAGCTTCTTGTTCAGCTGAAGTCCTGCTGCCAGAAGGCAATGAGAACACAGTTGAAAAGGATGGAACAAAAGCAGAAACTCAGAAGGTCCTGGGGGGTTGTTCTGCCAACATGGGGTTACTGAGGCAGCCCACCACTGAGGAGCAAACCCAGTCTAGCTGGTGGATATGGAAGAAACAGACATGCATGAGCAACGGATGAGATTTAATAATCTCTTCTCTCTTGCTGCCTAAGTCAATGTCCCAGTCCTTTGGAAACCTGTAATCAGGATTATCCTAAAGGATACCCCAGAGAAAGAGTCTAAGAAGGTTTCTCTGAATCATCGTTGAGGAATTCCATTCTTTTTCGTTTGCATAAAGTTGGAACTTAGAGATACTAGTGAGCTAAGTTAGTGTCCTGGGATAAARTTATGGTGCTTGTATCCCCAATCGTGTGTTCTGTTTATGCCTGGTATTATGTTCTGTGCTTTCAGGACTAACTCTGAAAGTGAAGGTTTGTTTTGTCTGCTTTTCAGCTGGTTCCCCTCCCCCATTGTCTGTGCTTAGGGGAGGCTAGGTTTGCTGGCTCAGGCTGGCTTTTGCTTTTGCTTGCTTGGCTTGCTGGCTTTGGCTTTGCTTGCTTTTGCTTTTGCTTATTAGTTAGTTTAGTTAGGCAGTCCAATTTCTTTCCCTGGACTTTTTTTTTTTTTGTTCTTTCTTTCTTTCCCTTTCTGTATACCATCTGAACCTATTCTGGACTGGGACCTGGGAAACATGAAGGAGCACTGGGACTCTGCAATTTGGGTTCTGCAGTCATCCCCAGCGCCGGAGACTGATAACTGGCCAACCACTTGCAGGAGAGATTTTCTGAGTTTGTCATCCTCTCAGGGCGGTGAAAGAGTTTTTTTTTTTTTGGTCATCTGGGGCTGTTCATTTCTTTTCTTGTGTTGGTGTGTGTTTTGTTTGTTAAGTAAACAGCTTTTTTCCTCTGAGGAAATTCTTCCCGAACCTGGTGGTGGGGAAAGGAGTCATGGGGGTTTTGTTTTCTGGGGGCTCCTTCTGGAGGTTTTCCCCAAATTTGCCCTAAACTAGGACAGTTAGGTCTCTGAATTTTGATACTGTTGCTATTCCTATTATTGTCTGTGCTCTCAATTTCTTATTTGTGAAACAAGAATAGACACTCTACATGGAAGTTAAAGGGATGTTGCAATGACAAATGTGTCCAAATAGTTGCAGGGTTATGGTTAGACAATGGAAAAAGTATTATTATAGTTGTAGATAATTTGCCCTGTAATGCCATTACTGTTCTCTCAGGTTTATTATTTTTAATAATAAATAATAGCACCATGTGCCCTGAGCACATATGAAGAAACTTGTACAGATGCTTTGCAATCAAATAGCAAAAAATATCTTTTCTCTCCAACAGTTTGCTACCTGTGACATGACAGTGAGAAACAAAACACGACAGTAGTAAGTTCCAGCTCAGAAAAAAACAAAGGGCAAAACATCTTGCTATCTTGGATTGTCTAATGAAACATCATCTATCATGTAATGTGTTCCTGCCCCTCAACAAAACACATAGCCACAAAAACCCCAATAAATAAAATGCTTCCCTCTGTGCTACCTTCATTTCTAGTGGTGTGTTTTCTCAGCTCTGTGAGATGCAACACCTGATTTTATAAGGATTCTAAAGCACAATAAGCAGGCAAACGAAGCTCACAGAGAAAAACATACACACAAAATGCCGGTCCTGGTAAAGCAAGTCAAATTAGCTCTAATGGTAAATGGCAAATAAAACTGGGAAGATTAGATACAAAGATAAATCTCACTCTCAATGCTTCACAAAACCTTATCTTCCTTTTGGAATCTTCAGAGTTACATTCAAGACTATGCTGAGTTCTACTGCAGATTTCTGACCTCTTCCAAGGGAATAACCCAAAACCTTAAACAGTTCACAGAATATTCCCTACTGATTTTAAATCCTTTTGAATCAGATGCTCATGTTGATTTCATTTCACCTAACGCTATCCATCAAAAAACTAGATATGTAGTCTAAGATGGTCGGCATCATACTTCAGATTTTAAATGAAGAGAGAATGACACCTCTGAAAGTAGTGCTTCTATCACTAATATGTATTTTTTTTAACAAGAAAGGAGCCCTATCTAAATTCTTCTATGAACTTTAAAGGGATGCTAGAAGGCCAGATAGATGGACTGAAATATATAGAAAAAATGTCATCCTCCTTTGACATAAAAGACAGCAAAAGATTACAACTCTGCAGTGAAGATATACATTTAAAATCTAAACTTACCTTGAACTACATTCAACTGTCCTCTTGAAAATCCTGCCCTATGGCTTGAAAGCAGAAGTTGAGATGGCACACTTGAAATCACAGCCAGAAAAAGAAGGGTAGTGATATTGACAGAGACCTTTAAGACTCTAGAATATATGCATGGTTTTGAAGGAAACCCATTGCATGTTCAAACCTGCAAGAGTGTAATACCATCATCCACTACTGGCTGCATTAGTTGTCGGTGCCTGGGTTATGTGGATTTGCAGAGTTGTAAGTCAGCATTTTCGTTCCTCACTAGAGCAAACTTTTGACGTCTGAGAACCCAACCTTTGTGATATTTATTTGTTGTTTACCAGTGCCTCATTTTGCTATTTGATCAGTACAAGGCCATTTCTTGTCTGAGCTCCCATCTGATGCTTTTTTTTAAAGGTGACCGTCACAGCACATGAGAAAAGCACATAACAGGACAGACTTCCATGTAAAAGTTCAGAGCAGGAAAGATAGGTTAACAAGAGCCTGTAGTTTTCTTTAGCCCCTTGCTCCTACTCCTTGATAGAGGACAAAAATTTATATCCAAAATCTGGCTTATGGAGCTGAAGATCTATTCTAAGTTTTTGCATGAGAGAGATACACAGGGATTTTAGTGCCGCTGTGTGACAGGAGCCTGCATCCTGCTGATGCCCGGAGCAGCATGCCAGCCTGAGTTGCTGTGCTGAGCTGTGTTGCTCCTGTGTGCCATCACCAACACGAAGTGAGAGGAGTGCTGTTAGCATGCTGGCCATGTAAAGGATGGCACTGGCACTGGAGGAAATAGAAAGGACTTACACAAATAAGGAACCATTTGTTCAAAGCAAGTCAAGTCTCTTTTTTTCGTTTGAACCATTCCACAGATGGTGCAAATGAAGAAGTGGAGAACTGCTCAGGAAGAGGTGACTGGGGTGGGTGGAAGAAAAACTAAATCCTCTCTCTCAGTCAGCTCTCCATACAGATTATAAAACAATATTGCTGGCTGTGGCAGATCTTTCCTATTCATCCCACTTTTTATAATTCTTCAAAGAACCACTGTAACTTTTTGGCAAATTTGCAAACAAAAGCAGTGATAGATACAGTTCCTTCTTGTAATTTTTTTTTTTTTTTTTTTTATGCAATTCACTTTCAAAGTTTGTGAGACTAGATTATAAGCTTTTCTTAAGACATGTACTGTCACCCAAACACACCTTGCCAGTGCAAAGAGGTAAATAAGTGAGAGTACCTATTCACTTTGGTGCTTGTATTTCATCAAATCACTTCAAACTTTTCAAAATAATTTAAAGTAAATTTTCTGATCTGAGGGTCACTCATATACACTGTGCCATGCTGTAAATACCTATCAGATGCAGAGCAACAGGGAAATCACAGCTGCTGCAGCCAGCACAAACACAAATCTCTGCATCCATGAAGGTATCAGTCTCAGTCAGAGGGATAAATCTGAATATTTTAATATTGCTCATGGAGTCCAAATGCTTCATTGCCTTTTTGAGAGCTAGCAAGTAAGATGGATGTACTGTAACAGAAGAGCCAGGAAACTCAGCAGCCAAGGTTTGCCCCATTCATTTATAAAGTTTATAGCCTTGGATAACATAGATTGTAGAAAGTGCAAATGGTCCACTATCAGAATTTACTGACCTGGAAGGAAAAGGGTGGGAAATAAACATCTACAATAGTAATAAAACTGGGCAGCCTTGTCTGCCAGTTGCCTGAAATATTTTACTGTGACTCAGCACATCCTCTCCAAACAATTGTCCAGTGTTGTATAATTAAATAATTGACAGCCAAAAGTTATGTTCTTTGCAGCGAAGTCCACGAGTAGAGACAGCATTTCTGAAGCACCCTGGGATGGGCAAGTTAAATCTGTCTGTTTACAGAGAGTGACAGAACAGGATGCAGAAAGGTCATTTTTTTCCTTTACAGAAATGAGGAAGACTCCATGTTCCTTTGGGCATACAGAGCCAATACAGAGGCTCTCTATGTTCAGAGGAAGTCAACAAAAACTCTATCTAGCTTAGAGAAATCATAGGTTTTTTTCAGATATTAGTCCTGAAAACAAGTGTTACAGTCCTTGAACAAGTTGTTAACCTTGGCATCACCCACAACAAACCACTTGCAAAACAGAAAAATACAATACACCCTCTAAAAATGT
>PYHW01010840.1:7018529-7057334 GCA_013186435.1 Turdus rufiventris
GTGTCTTTCTTACTATGGCACTTTCTGGATATGGAACTTTCTGCCTGCACAACCCTTCCTTTCCCTACTCACATTGTAACTTCTAAACTTACAGACATGTTTTCTTGATACCAGGCCTTCCCCATCATCAAAAAATGATGGGAAACTTGAGGAGAAAGCAGGGTGAGAGGAATGCTCTTTTTACATGTGAAGTTTTTTTAGTAATGAAGTGCTAAGAACTGGGTTGTAGAAGATGGACAAAAATACAGAATGTATTTTATCTGCTTCTACATACGACCTCCAAAAATATAAATATATCTAATTTCATCCAGGCTCTGACTTGCTCACTTTTCACAGATGTTTAAAACCAGATTTTAAAAAGAAAATAATAAATTCCTTCCAGAAAGAGTGCCTTTCATCTCCATATAAAAGTGGAGGTGATGGAGTAAAAATATTTGGCTTTTGGGGAAAAAAAAATCCTCAAATTCCATAAATGTTTTTTAATCAGTTTTAGTAACAATTACTTATAACACAGAATTACACTCCCTTAACATTTAGAGAATGAGATGGACATCAGAATTACTTTTCTCTAGGTGCAATACACACAAACAAGTAAAATTCAATGTAGACAAAAAAAACCAAACCAAACTAAAACAAAAAAAAATGGAGTTAGCCCCTTCCTTTTGGGGAAAGATGACCCAGAGAGGTCAAATCAAAGGTCTGAAATAGATATGAGGATTGAACCTTTTTTTCTACAGGGAATTTACTGCTTCAATATCTAGATTTCTTTGTTGAAAAATACTAAACAAAAATCAATCCAATTTTAAGTCTAACTTTTCTAACCCCAACATTATGATACTTTAGTTTCATTCTCTGTGAGCATATTTTGTATTCATTAAACTGAAGGGCAGAGAGTTAAAAAGTTCTAATTACCCACCTTTCCAGAACCATTTAGAATATTTACTAATCCAGTGTTACCAAATAATGAAAAGACTTCTAATTATTTTTCAATTAAAATGTAGCATTCTTTAGAATGCTCTCTTACTTCTTTCAGCTTAAACTTTCCACATATTGCTATGCATTCTCTGCTATGAATTATTTCTATGACTACTCTTCTGCAGAGGGAAAATTTGATATAATTGCCCTAAATATTTCTTTGCATGAGTAAGTACATCTTTGGTAGAGTAATGGAGTTTACAGGGCACAAAGTATGCAGTTAAAGTGATGAAAACCAGAAAATTTAAGGCATTTGTTAACACCGATGAGATACCTTGCTATGTCTGAGGCTGAACAAGAAAGCTTTTAGTTTGGTGAACCATATTTAATTTTGAAATATGACAGCCCTTCAGCAGCTGACTGATATTGTCCTGCCAAAGTCTTCTTTATGCTTCAGAGTAGCATAAAGATTTATCTCTGAAATGGTGTAATACAAAAATTTACTCAACTTGCCAACAAGCTACCAAAGGTCTCCATTTTAGACAACACACAAGTACATTCTTTTTTACCAGATGCCTGTTTCTCTAATGTAATTTGTACATAGATGAACTTCATACATTACCACTACCACAAAGCAACAATTTTGACACATTCTCTAGCACTGCATGATGCAGTAACTGCTGAGGAGATAAACTGCTTTACTGAGTTTGACTCAGGTGTGCAGAAGAGAGGTTTCTGCTGGGTATTGTTAAAGTAGTTCAAGTGAACTTGCAATTCCATTTCATAACTCTTTCCATAGCCCTTTGGATTTTTTGTTGCTCTTAGTTTTAAAAGAATATTATTAAAAACACAGGAGGAAAATTAATGTCTTCAGAATTGCTACACGGGAGCACCAAAATCCTTCATGTCCCTCCCCGGATGACTGTCCCAGTTGGTGAACATTTATGTGGTGCATGCTCTGCCCATGCTTAGATAGCTCTATCAGCGAACCCAAAATGATGGGTTCATTAAACTCTGTCCTCACTTGTTTTACGCAAGAACAACACCCCACTCATCCCTAGGGAAAGGAATTACAGCTCTCCAGAGTCAAAAAACCCAGCTGCTACAATGAGTATGAAAGTTTTGTAACTGTTGGAAATTTCTGTTCATAAATTCAGTACAGCACTGTTGAAATCTCCTGACACATTCTTTCCAATCCACCAGAAGATTTGAGTTGTGTAAGGATGGAGAAGCTTATCTTCATGTAGGTCTTCAGGAGAGGAAGAGATGTGAATCTTGGGGAGTTGCTACACATTGTACCTAAAACCTAAATCCTTACACCCTTTCCTGTCACCTTTGATACATATTTTCACTCAATGAAATTAAGTGTAAAATGCTGTCATTTTTAGATAGCATTTCTGACAACTGTTTTGCACAGATGTAAGTTATTGCCTGGTTGCAATGCTAAAAAGCTAAAGATTAGGGCAGGGAGCAACCCTCCATGGCTGCTTCTAGTTACCAAAAGCAGACAATTGGTTTTTTATATTTTTTAAGGTGTAAAAGAATCCTGCCAAGCAGAAATGTGTTCCTTCTTTTAAAGAAAAATTGTAGATGCTTGTGCAAAATAAGTTAGTGAAGATGTGAGCAGGTTTGCTAGGGAAGGATAGTAGTGAGTCTGGGATATCAAGGATATCAGCCTTCATTTGTACAACTCAGGCCTATTTACCTTGCTCACTTACAAATCCCAGGCTGTAATATGTCTTTAATTTGTTTATAAACCCTGACCACCCTCTCCTACACTCCTCAGCAAAATCAGGAGCTCTTGAAATGAAACTGATTTTTTTCCAATTATTTATGCTTTTTTGAATGTTGTAAGCCAGGGGATGTGGTAATTATTACACAGTTTTATGTCACAATGCACTGAAAATTTCAACAAGACGAAAGTGAGAAAGAGTTAAGGGAAAAAAGAAAAAAACAACTGAACAACAAAACACCAGCACTCCAGATGGTAAAAGGATAAAAGGTAAAAGGATAATTATAGAGAGACCGATGTACAAAATCGGAAAGAAAAGACTAAAGATTAAAAAATAATAATAAAATTAAAAATCAGTGTAATAGGCATATAGGGGTAGAGTATGACAACATGAAAGATAAAAAAACTGCAGCACTTTTGTAAGTATAACAAATTCGAAGTGTTGATGGGAAAAACATGACTAGGAAATCAGAGGCTGCAAAAGAGACAAACTGTAAAAAGAGCCAGAGAAGGGGAATCAGATGTGTGAAAGGAGGTCACTAGACAAGTGAGAAAAGAGGTGAGATCTCGACTGTGCTATTACAGCCGCCTGCTCGTTCGGGTGGGAGCGAGCTCCTTCCAGCCTTTGTGGGATGCTGGAGGATGTGCTGGGCAGCACAGCAGAGTGGGGCTGGCAGGTGGGCAGGCTGCAGGCAGGGACTGTGCACCCCACCAAGCGGGCAGCAGCAGGTTAAATGCTTTCTGCAGAGTGAGGAAAGATGCCCTCACACAGCAGAGTGTTTAAGCTAACAGGTGGGGTGAGAAGATCTGACAGACGAAGCTTATTACAGTCTCCCAGCAGAGCATGAAGTGGTTAGATGCTCCTAATGACCGTATACAAGGTGACTGACTCACTCCTATCTGTTGAACAGCTTGAAAGGAGGATATTTTGCCCTGAGGAAAACTGACCTGTCTTCTTCATTCTTTTTTCTTTTTTTTTTTTTCCTTCCAGCATTTAATAATGAAAGCTTCCTCTCATGCAGCAGATTGACTGCTGTCCCCATGGCTGTGAAGCCAACAGTGTCCAGCAAGCTCTAGATAATCTTTGCCCTGCAGGACCACAGAGAATGGCTCTGTGTAAAGCATTTGGAAGGGCATGAGCTGTCCAGTGGAAACCCGAGGTGTTATTACCAGTGCATTGATTTCTGGTGTAGCTGCCTGACTACATTGCTTTGAAGCTGCAAGACATTAAGTCTGTGCCATGGTTTTTCTTCTTCTCAGTGTTATTCCTAATAGGACTGCTAGATAATATTTTCATACATTTTTGCTTGTCTTATCTGGTCTCTGAACGCTGTTGAAACTGATAATGCATTTCAAACTCCTCTTGCAGAAAAATAGGCTAATGTTTAAGGAATAGATAAGCCGCAGGGGTTAGGAATAGGGCTGTTTCAGAGAGAGAAAAAGAATGAAATTTTATACAGGTCACAGCATGTGTAGAAGGGACACAGAAGTGTCTTTTCACTGCTGCAAATACAATTTTGTGTGTTTATGACTGTGTCTGCAATGGAGATAGCAGTACTAAGTGAAAGCAAATTTCAGCTGGAGCATTTGAGGAGAATTGGGACATGATGAGTACAGATTGTTGTCTGACATTCCTAATAACGATTCAAATTTGGCCATTCCCACAATGATTGTGTTGTGGTATATTTTTCCCATATGTAAAATAGGCTATAGCCCAACTCATATGCCTACAGATATTTACTGTAAACCAACAAGCTATTTCTATTCTCTATGGACAAGACATATTTATTATAATATACAGTATAGCCCAGGGACAGATGCTCTGGCAGGATGCTGGGATAAGTACCTCTGTGCAGAACAAATACTCCTGATTGACCTCAGTACTGCCTCCTCATCCTTATCATAGCTTTGTCTGCCTCCATACAGCCAGTGGGCATTCATTAGAAATGTTGCCTATTGCAAATCTAGATGAGGACTGTGAAGAGAAAATGAAGTTTTGGGGAAAAAACAAGGAAGTGAGAAGAGGTCCATGTATTTATGTGTTCCCATAGGGTCAAAGCATTTGAAGCAGAGAGAAGGTGGGGATCCTGTAGAGGACTGGGTTTCCCTTTCCTTACAAACAAGCACTGGGATTTCCAAGGATGAGATGCTACAGGAATGCTTCCTACTGAGCCAAGCACAAACCCTGGAGCTATCAGGAGTCAGCAGCTGTGGGGGACCAGGCTTCCCAAAAGCATTTTCTAAATGTTGTTTCTACTGAATCCCCTCAATGCAGCAGATTCTGCTCAGACTTCTGAGGATTTTGTAGAGCAGTGTAGAAAAGCAGGCATGTCCATTTGTTTTATATATTAATAAGGATTTATCTCACCTGACTCCTCATGGATCACCAGGTCCAGACACAGCAAATGCAGAGAATAAAGCAGTTCCCTCACCTGCTTCAAATATCTGGCTTCAAATAAGATGACTTCTGCCCATGAAGCCCTTGTTTTCCTCCACTGATTAAAAGGGGATTGTAAACTACACACTCAGATGTAAGTAACTACTCTGAAGACACCTAAAGTTGGCAGGAAGAATCCTTTTCTATCTATCTGAACGAAATCACAAACTACATTTTGTTAAGGAAAATTGTCTTCTCACTTCTATTTTAAACTTCTAACTCAGAAGGAGTTGCTGAAGACAAAACACTGGAGATAAACCAAGCATCATTAATAAGTGGAGAGTAGATAGCAGGTAGCTATGGTATGATGGATCAAATGTGGAAGGAGCCTGTGCTGAAAAAGGTATCTTGTGAACCTGCATAGAGTTTTCACAGTCAGAATGCCTCTCATAAATGTGACAGCAATGAAGGTACAGATTTTGTCTGAAATTTTGCACTCAGGTTAACTGCAAGAGGAAATTCAGTAACTCACTGGTCATCAAGCAAAGAAAATACTGAGCACATCCTTTGTTTAGTCTGTAAGTTTGTGGGTGAAAGGTGTGGTATTTAAGAATCTTTTTTGGAAAGCCATTTTGCTCTGTTTTTACTACCAGAACAATTTGAATATTTGCATTGTCTGGGAAAAGGTACATCTCTATTATGAAGAGTAATTAAGAAGTTGGAAGTTTCAGCCTAATTTGCAAGGTAGTCAAGCAGAAAATATAAACGTGACTGTCTCTAAACACCTAATTCTGCTCATCAAGCAAGTACTGAAGAACCACAGACTGGATCCAGTATATCAAACTGGGAGCACCCAGCTGTGGTAAGCTCATTGGGTAGCAATAATTACATTCACTACCAGGCAGTTCAGCTTGGTTAAGCAGTCAAATCAGAGAGCCTCATCTAGACTGACTCCAGTGACACTCCAGACACAGGAAATTATACCTCTATTCTACTGCATGCTACCAACCAGACTTTATGATTCACCCTGATCCTCTTACAGGTGAGAGAAAAAGCCAGTTCCCACATCTGGGAAGTATACTATTCAAAGGTTTGTAAAGCCACCTAAACACAAAAGGGGTAACATTTTTTTCACAGTATTTCCTGAAAATCTTATGGAAAGTCATTTTATGGCTTGTAAATTCAAAAGTCAGGTTTTGCTGACCTTCCATTGATAGCTTTCTCTAATGTGAGACTTTTTAATAAAGCACCTGTTGAACATACCAAACCTGCCACATCACTTCATTTTTATTAGATGTTTTGTCAGCTACATTGCTAGACACTGTGATGCAACATGATATGTGATTAGAGAGCTTTATTTCTTCACTGACGGTTTCACTAAAAATATAAAAGAAGAAAAAATATACCACCCTCATATCTTTTTCTTGCACATATTCCTACCCATTATAAGGAACAAAACAAAAGAGTTTGTTGGACTTCAAAGGATGAACTAGATACTTCCGTTTCAGACCTCATGCTGGACTGGTTCATGCAACATGTCTGGAATTCTTCACAAATAATAATCTGTAGCTCATTAACCATTGTAACTATTTCCTGGTCCATTTCCTTCCAATAATAAAACACAGTGGCTCATAATTTGCTAGGCAAGGAAAACATCTACTTACTCCAATTCACAAAACAAATCCTGTTCTTTATTTAAGGCTAGAATTTTGCACTTAGAAAATCCATCTCACAATTAAAATAACTGACAGGGATGGGTCACAATTCTCCTGGTATTCAGGACATCCAACAGAGTAAGAAAAGCTCATCAATTTTTTGTATGTACTGGTAAGACATTTGTTGACAGCATAGTGGCTTTTATCTATCAATATAGTCCCCCTGGCGATATATGTGAGTGCATCCTGAGACTTCATGGATTTATCCTTGTAAGGATTTTGACATGAATTACAACAGCTTTACCCTCCGTGTACAGACAGCAGACATGAGGTATTTGTCCAGGACTATAAAGAAACTGTGTCTAATATTCTTGAAACCTATCCTAAAGTTTTAAACACAATGCACCATTATCTGTATCTTATATCTTTGGGACATCATCTAAAAACGTTCAGAATCCACAGAGGTCATTTCTTCAGATCCAAACTGAGCCTTTAGAACAGAAGAAAAGTAGTTTATGTCAGATGGGTTTTTGGATTGTTGGAAAACACTGGGCCAGGAGGGCATCTAATCACACAGAATAGGGTGAAAATATTTTCTGATGGTATGCAACACATGGTGGGGTCTCAACTCTTTCTTCATTTCAATTTATTCTTTCTTCAGATTAGAAATCAAACTTCAGCAAACAGAAGTCCATGGCCAATATAAGTAACTTGCAAATGGCCCACAATTGCCTTATACCTGGCACACCCATGAGAACCTTCCCGCAGTCTATGAGAAATGAACACTGAGTACTCTTTGTGCCCACAAATGCACGTGTGAAGCAAAAGCCATAAGCAGGCTGGTATGACCACACCCTCACGTGTGCGCACAAGCATGTGCTCCATGTCTGCCCAATTCCCACTTTCTAGAACGTGCTTGAAGGATCCTATCACTTTTGTGCTCCATTCACCTGAGTGGTGAACAAATTAGATGGTAAAAAGGCAGAAGGACTGTGCTGGAAAGAGGAGAGGAAGACTGACTATAGCTGCATTATGCTCAGTGGTAAAATTAAAGAACTACTGAAGGAATGATAAAAAGTATGCAACTGTATGGGTTTTGACATGGTCTGTCCAAAATTCTAGTGTCCTTAATCCTGTGCATCTGCTTGGATCCTTGAGGCTATTTTTACCATAACTTTCTGGTGGCTTTGACCTGCAAGAACAATCCCAAGTGAATTTATCCCACGGTGCAGATCAATCAGCAGCCTTCCACAGTACTTTTTATACCCCAGCAGCTGGACATGAGTGGGGTCTTTCCTCAAAGCCTTTGTCACCTTAAGTGCAAAATCGTTTCCCACCAAGATAACATAGACACACAGAGTCAAAAGACCAGGAAAGTCTGATCTATGTCTATAATCCACTTCTATCCTTTGGGAGAAACTGGATTCTTGTTTTCTATGATTTTTAGACTCTCCTTCAATTCTGTAAATCACAAACATGGTATATGACTTCCAGATATGCTCATCATGCTTTGCTTCATATTCAAAACTGTAGCATGACTGATGTTTTACCGAGTTGGTTTCTAGACAGTAACCCATTGCTGAAAAATATTTTATATTTTTAAACCACGTTTGAGAAAATTAGTTTCTGGAGCAAGCACAGGAGTAGAGATCAGAAAATTTGCATTTTTTTCCCCTACAGCAACAGTTTTTCACAAACTCCCATAATGAGATTATTTATGGCTAGATTCCAATCAAAGGTTATGCCTTTTTTAGCATAACCTTTTAGATTGTGTCAGTTTGAGCTTATTACTATGTTTCGTAAAATAAAAATGTCGAGAAGCTTGTGCTGCTGTACTGTGAGAAAAAGAAGTAAATCTATTAAATGGCATCAATAAATTAAACATTTTGAGGATAAATATTTTGGCTAATTGATAAATGTTTAACAGTACTCACTTGAAAAATAACAATATATACAACTTATTCTGAGTTATTTGCAGTTCTACGGGTAATTTCTCCCCCATTAAAGGACTAAAGTGCAAAGGGTGGTTGTGAACACTGACCCCTCTCCCACAGCATGTAGATACTCACACCTGTGACTGTAGTATGCGTATTGAGCAAAGTGACCAATGTCTATTCAATGTTTACATTCTCTTCTCCTTCCTGTGAGATGGAATATTGGAAGTACAATGATGTTGGAAATAGTCTGTGCTGAACATTGCATTAAATAGTACACTGAATTAAGTATGGACAATTTCATGTTAATTAAATATACTTTGCACTTTAACTAGACAATGGAAATATTCAATTTAATTACAGTAACTTCACTATTACAAGCTGCACCTGATTATAAGCCGCACTTTTCGCTTGCAACAAAGTAACAAATTAGTAACAATCACACCATTGTGGGTTTTACTGGCAGTTGCTCAATTTGCAAACATATTTCACGGATCGGGGTAGCCTTTAAACACAGCCTAAAAACTAAAAAACTACAGAGAAAAATCACTCACTTCTATTAAACCTGCCAGGTCTGCCCTTGCCCAGGTGAGGGGAAGGTGCGGCCAAGGGGGGTGAGGGCAGTGGGGCCGGGCGGACTGGGGACCTGGTGCCCCAGGTTGTCAGAGGCGGCAGGGACTGCAGGCGGGAAAGTTTCCTGGCAAGTGGCGGACTCCCCCCGAGCACCACGCTGACCCGCCCCAGTGCCTGAGCGGCCCCAGCACCGGGCAGGCCCTGCTGCTTGCCAGCTGAGCCGGTGCCCTGCCCTCGGCGCTGCGCGGGAGCAGGCAGCAGCATAGAGCCCGGGCCCGCCAGTGCTGGGGGCTGTGAGCCTGGCGGAGTGACACGGAGGAGCCCTGTGGGTGGAGGTGCCACTGCCCGACTCCTGGTTTCATTGCCCCCCTCCCTGGTTTCATTGCCGGGGAAGCGTCCCATCGTCCATATATAAGCCACTCCAGATTACAAGCCCCACTTCTGGGTTCGGACCAAAATTTTAGTCAAAATGGTGCGGCTTATTATCGTGAAATTACTATTTTTTCATACCCATCTGAGTTTATGTTGTAACCTGACTATAGCTGTGCAGTGAGAATGCTCTAAACCATCAAGAGATTCAAGATTCAGACAACATCAGAGTCAGTCCAGAGAGAGGAATGGCCTGCACTGAATTTGCTTATTACATTATATAGAGTAGTATATACTATGTTCTTTTAGCAGAGAAATCATTAGAGGTAAGGAAATGAGACAATAAAATCTACTAAATTCAATGGACAGTAAAAAGGAAGAACTTCCAGATTACACTAAAGGAATATCTGAAATTCTGTAGGAGACACTCCTAGAAATTTGTAAGTAAAATTGAGGCAAGGGATGTAATCGTGGGTGGCACAAATGAATTCCTAATAGGGCTTTTGTATGTTTTCTCGAATAAGAAATTACATTCTTTAAAATTAACTGTGATTATCAGAAAAACACTTTCAAATCACGCACTATAAATGAGCAAATATATAAAGTAAGTAGCCTATAGTTTGATTAAATCCTTCTTTCCAGTTGTCTCACAGTGGTCTCTAAGGTATCTTATGTGAATGCCAATAATTCCCCCCAAAAAAAAGGATCCCTAACTTGTGAGGATAGATGAAAAAGGTGTCCATTTGTTCTCTGTAGTATGCATCAATTAGAATTGCTGCTGACAGTTTTGTGCAGCTTCTCTCAAAAATTTTCTTCTTGTGACTTACAAAGTGACTAGAAATGTAATATCTCCATAAGAGTTAGAGGCCCTGCTGTGCAATATACCCAGTAAATCAGAAGATCCAGCTTTTAAAATATTCTCCCTAGATCCAAGTAATTCCCTGTTAACAGAAGGTAGGACATCCAAAATAGATTTTAGGAGAAAATGGATTAATTGAACTGGTTACATAACATCACTGAACATTAATATCACTGCAGAATTAAACAGCTTAGCACATGTCTATATTGGGAAGCTTTTTTCATATTATCTATTCAGTGATATGTATTTTACAGAAAAGTCACAATTATATAATAAATGGTTCTAGTAACAGATACACATTTTGGACTCTGACACATCTTCTGTGGCAGGGCTGCAAGCTGCAATTATATAAGAAGCAAGTGGAATGGACTAACTTTGTTAACTGGCTGTTGGCATGGAGTTTAAAGATATAATTCTAAACTCAACTATTGGGAAACAATGAGTATATATTACATGTAACTTATAAAAATAGTTTATGTTACCTTTTGTCAAGAAACACCAGAGTCAAAACAGATGACCCAGGAATATTTATTTGGGTTGATGTATCTCAGAACCTGTTCAATACTACTTAAAGGTCTTGAGCCATACAGAAGTTTGAAGAGTTATCTCTCTTGATGTCCAAGAAAATGCACTGTTTTGGTTCCCTTGAAGATGCGAGTCACTCCATACATTACTAATGAAAAATACTATCCACTTTTTCAGAAGATATGAATATCTACCTGTGTGAGGAATTGCATAAATGCGTTAGAAGTACTGCATTCCTCCCTTGACTCTTACAAAGATAGCAGAGCTCTATGCATTTTCAGAAAGTACCCTCCCATTACAGTGAGTAAATTACGGCTTTACCACTGCTCCAAATTTATACCCATAAATTTCACAACAATATTTTGATCCTGTATTTTAAGCATGAACTGAATGTGAGAAGCAGTAAGTCGTGCTGGACCAGGAAAATAAGTCATTCTGTCAAAGAATACAATTAAAAAGAGGAGATTTCAAAGATTAATTAGGGCTGGGTGGTCAGAAAAATGTAATATTTTCTGGAAAATAAATCTGTAACATTATTAGCAACCCAATAGTGTGCAGTCAGAGCATGGATATATATTTCAGATTAATTCCTTTCTCAATTTAATAATTTTTCATCTAAAAGATACTAAATCAGATAAGGAGAAGCTTTGATAGAAGTCATTGGTACGAAAATCTAATTGAACAGTAAGAAAAGGAGTATAATGGAACAAATAATTTTGCTTTGTAACAAAGAAGAAAGAAAAAGAATTGGATGTGTTCCCTTTTTTTCAGTACAAAAAATAATCAGATCAACTGCAGTACTGAAAACAACTGTATGAGAACATATCTGATTTCACTGGAGTAACAGATGCTTGGCTAATTCAAGATATCAACAAGGATGCGAAAACAGTGGGACATAAAGTCACCCCGTGATGTGTCAAAGCTGAGGAAATTCTAAAAGATGCAACTCACTGAGTCACCAGCTTAATTGTGTGAACTGCTGCTACTTTCAAACTTCGTGTTTAAAACATTAGTTTATGTCTGTGTCCTGCCCTACACCCACTGCAACAGAAGCTCTTTCATGTGTCTTTCTAGTGTCTTCATTACAGCAGTCTTTGAATGACTAAAACTTCTGGAATTATAACCAGAAAGAAAAAATGCACTTTTTTATTACTTACCTCGTCCCATTTACCTTTCTTGACTTTTGTAAACCTGATGTGGGAAAGGTTTCTTTTTTATGTTTATTATTCTTACAATCACTATGAACTGTGTGGTAGCTTTACTTTACAGATAAAAAAACCTGAACCACAGCAAAGCAGATAAGGTGTCAGGGGTAAAGGAGAGGTTCATTATTCCTTTCATGATTTCTTCTTTAATTAGCTGTGTTGTTTTGCTAATGACATGGTAGCATTATAAATGATAAATACTTGCTTAAAAATTCATTTGTAAAACAAGCAGTGGCAAGATGAGGAACCACAAATATGAGAGCAGGTAAAGCAATGTGAATTTTCTCTTAACCTTCTGCATTCAGAAGTCTAAATGTCCCTATCTCGATAGAGATTTCTGTTCAGCATGGCATGATAGATTACAGCATGTAGTACAAAACCATGCACATCCATTTTTCAGGTCCACTGAAGAGAGGATATCTTCAAAACAGGGGTTTGACATGTTCAAAACTACTTTTCAAGGACAGATTTGAAGGACAGATTTGGATATGGCAGGGCACACATGGTGTACAAGATTTTGGGCGTATTTAGCCAGTATACAAAGGTGTGGGGAAACACCACAAAAATCCAAGGAAGAATATAGCACTGTGCAAGATCTGAACATGCTTATAACTTCTGCATGATAATGCATGTAAAACTAAGCTGGCCATTGCTTTTAAGAAAATCTACAAATATGCAGGTAATATTGCAGGCTGAGTACTGAGTTCCTCTTCTAATCTCTTTCTTCTAGAAGCTGGTCACTTTTATTCTTGTTCATGTATTCAGAAAACACTGCATTAAATAAATAATATGGACAAAGAAGAAACAAGATTTGTGGAAAAGAAATCAAAAGCCACAACTACAGCTCATAGTATTGACTAGAATGTGATACAGAAGAAACAGAGGAAAGTAGAAAAACATCACAGGCTAGGTAACATCACGGTCCATCTCCTTTGAAGACTCATGGTAAAAAATTGACTAGAGCCTCCAGCATGTTCCCTGCTAGGCATCACACCCAGCTCCTGTGGATGACTGGTCCCATTACAGGAATAAAATTGCAGGGAAGAAATAGATCTTGTAAACTCCTGCTTCAAATAATCCTCTAGAGTGTCTCAGCCTCTGTCCCAAATCCACTTTCAAGTATGTGTTAAGAGCAGTAATAGCTAAAAGAGGGTTTTTTTTTCATGTATCCAGGGAAATCAGAAAGAAAGAGAACTTACGGTGTTTCAGCAAAACAGACCAAAACATATAATGGGTATAAAACATGTGAAAGGCATAAAAACAACAAACCTTCTCACAATCTAGATAAGACTGTCTGATGAATGGGCCAAGGACATATACAAGAATAATAAATATTTGCCGTCAAGGGAAAGAGGAAAAGAATAAGTTCCTAGGTTTCTTCATATCTATTTCAAGTATGACTATACTTCACTCTGTGCCTTTGATGAGTGGCATGATCAAATTCCATTAATTTGAGATTCTTGAGCCGTACAAATTAATACTTCCTCCCTTGTATGTGGGAGAAGCCTCATGGATGACAAGACTGATGACATGTAAATTCATGAAATCTATAGCCCTCATCCCTCTCTGACATTCTGCACTTCTAATTTCAAATCCTGGCCTACATCCCTTTTCCTCTAATTAAACTCTGGTAAGAAAAAAAATCTTATTTTTGTTTTTCCCACTATTTTTTAAAGCTGTTACCAACCTCTCAACTTTTACTTGAATAAAGCTATCAAAAAATGGGCATGAACCTGGAAATTAAGTTTTCCTATATTTTTTATGTTAGTGATGTCATTGTTTCTTTTCGATTGTTCACTGTTGCTTAGGAGATCATAAGCTGAAAAAGCAGAAATAAGTAATGTTTTATTTGTCACCAATCCAGTTTTGTACATTAGTTTGTATGTACACCATGGACAAATTGGATTACCTTTCCAGATGAGAAAAATCTAACTTTATATCTGCTATAAAGGTGTGCAAACACTATTTTTCTGAAAGGATACTGCTATTTAAATTAATCATAATTATAATAATTCTAATACCACCACATAATACTTGCAAATTTTGGAAGCAAAACAAACATACGAAGCATAGCAGTAGGAGTTTTGGTTGAGTCAGTTTTGGTTCAGAGAGCTGGTCTTTCTTTATATTGTACAGTAATAGAAGGAAAAGAGAGAAATAGCTAAAGAGTCAGAAAAAATAAAGGTGAATTGGTCTATAGGACTCACTCAGAACCATGAAATAAAAGGAAACATGAGATAGAAATTAAAAATAATATACATACTGAGCTAGTTTAAAGGTCTGTTTACTGCCATACTATGTCTTCAAGTGAAAACAGAACTAAAGGCAAGGGTAAAGTGTATGAGAACAAATTCTGTACTAATTTGTCCTGGCACAATTCCTAGTTTGCAAAAATCTGCAGTTAATATCTTCAAACACTTGTAGATATGTGCAAAAACAACCTCCAGACATGGGTGAATACATCTCCTGTTCATTTCTCTAGTTTGAAAAGGAGAAGATATGTACAGTAGGTAAGATGTGTTTCAGGGATGAAAATGCATGTTTCAGGGTTTGAAAGGAAAGCTCAAATATGGAAATTAAATTTAAAAAATCAAGCCATTCAAGCGCTAAGGAAAAAGGAAATAAATTATGAAATCAATACAGAAATGGCAATTATGAATGCTCTGTTATTATGAAACATTGCATGGAGATGTGGAGCAGAACTCAGTGGCTATTATTAGCATTAAAGTGCATAGAACTTTTAAGACTGCGCAAAGCTGATGCCTTTTCTATCAATAGATTTGAAATTATTCTCTATTCTGACTGTACGGTAGAGTCACTTGGAGGTGGTAAACAGAAAAACCATGAGTTTTGCATGCGTTATCTGGTTAAATATGATGTCAGTTCCAAGATTAAGTACATTTATGACCAAAAAAATGCCTTGGATGTTGACTTAGTTTTGGTTTACAATGTTGCTACTGTCTGGAGCCACTCCAGTAAATATATGAGACTGCACATATTCTGAAATCATAATCTGAGTGAATTGAACATTGGTAGTTTAAGGGCCTTTGGAAATATGAGTAGAGTTCCATCTGGTATAGCACATTCCTAATAAAAACACGCATCTATGTGCTTAAAAGCGTTGGTGTGTCATATAGGTCCATTTCTAAAGTGCTCCTCATTTTTCCTAAATGTTTACTGTAAAGTGAATTCATCATACTAAGTATATTCTGGAGGTACCTAACTGTATTGATAATTTAGACAGCTCAAAGTATCATCATGGAATTTTTATGTGGCTGAAAGTAAATGAGATAAAATCCCCTTTGTAAGTGGTGTAATAAAAGGCAACAGTAATTCAACTTTACTCAAAGATGTGAGGCTTAATTCAAGAGCTATCTGGGAAAAAAAACCAACATTATTATTTACTTAAATATATTTCACTGGGGAAAAAATACTTCAGAAAAATAAATAATTCAGGCTTATATTTAGTACATTTATCATTTTTCTGTGAAGAAAGAAAGAGTTTAATCTGAAAAAAGACAACATGTATGACAAGAATTACAACAGACAACTATTCTAATATCGCTGTGTGTTTGACAAAGGCCCAGGAGCATTTCTAGGGGTATAGGATTATTTCATTCTTCATTACATTGCTACTTCTGCTAAGTAATGGATATTCCCATGGTATGATCTGGTATACATGTACAGCATTGGTGTAATTTTATCCTGGAACTCCCTTTCTCACCCATTTTCTTTCCTGTAGCAAAGGGCTCCATACTGACCTCCCTAAGTCCAATGGATCTGGTTTGCTCCAGTACAACAAAAAAGGGAAAAGGGGAGCAACAGCAATCACAGGACACGGTGCAGGGATGAGTGGGATATCAGAGTAGTTCCAGCTCCTGAGTCACTGTGGTGGTGCCTCTCATCATTTTACCATACTATATAAGGATTTATAAGGAGAACTATGTTAAAGAAAATAGCAAATAGAATAGTAAAAAATAATTCAATCCTACTGACAGGAAAATACATAAAAGCAAGCAGCAGAGAAGATTATTTTCAGTAGAACAATGACCTCCATAATCCCACAATTTAAAAAATGTTAAGAATCTGACAATAGACAAAGTTTGACAAGTATTAGATTTGATAGACTCTATCACTCCAGGAATGGCAATGGCAGTTCATGACTGCTGGAACAGCATCTCTTCAAAAGAGGGACATTCCACTGGCTAAGAGTTGAGATTCTGAGTCCAAATGATCCAGGAGCCTGGAACCATTCTGTGACCATCTGCTTGGGTCAGTCACTCACTGTCTCTGATCCTCAAGGCAGAATGGTGGGCACTTCTCTTAGAGTGCAGCTTCAGCTGGGGTCTGCACAAACAGCAAGGGGATGGGGTGGACATAATGCAGAAGGGACAGAGATGCAGGAGAGTGGAAACATGCAATGGCAAGGAACAGAAGGAGGAAGAGATTTCCCCTGGTGCTGAGGCACCTTTGCAGAACCACATCAATGTTCTGCAGACTGAAAAGACCCATCACATCAAAGGAGGTGCTGGAGCTGAGCAGGGCAGCCCCATCAGCTCCCCATGTAACCACTCACATAACCAAGAAAAGGTGATGGGTGACAGTAGAGGGCAACTCTCCTCTCAGGGGACCTGACATGGCCAGATGGACGCACTCCAACAGTGTGGTCAAGGACTCAGTCTCCAAGTGGGGACCAGTGATGGGTGGAGCTCCTCGGGGATCAGTATGGGGACTGGCACTGTTTAACATCCTCATTGGTAACATGAACAATCCAATTGAGTGCACCTTCAGCAGGCTGCTGGTGACACCAAGCTGTGTGCTTTGGTGAACGTGCTGAGGGAAGGGATTTCATCCAAGGGGATTTTGACAGGCTGGAGAGGTCGGTCTGTGTGAACCTCATGAGGGTCAACAAGGTCAAGTGCATGGTCCTGAACCTGGGTTGGGGCAATCCCACACAAAAATAGAGAGAATGAATTGACAGCATACCCGAGGAGAAGGACTTAGGTGTGTTGATTGACAAGAAGCTCCACATGACCCCGCAATGTACATTTGTTGCTCATAAAGCCAACTACTTCCAGGGCTGCATCAAATGGATTGTGGTCACCTCGTCAAAGGAGATGATTCTCCACCTCTGCTCTGCTCTCATGAGACCCCACTTGGAGTGATGTGTGCAGCTCTGGGATCCACTGCTAAAGAATTACCTGGACCTTTTGGACTCCATCCAGAGGAAAGCAACAAAAATGTTCAGAGGGCTGAAGCACCTCTCCTATGAAGACAGGATGAGAGAGTTTGAGTTGTTCAGCCTGAAGAAGAAAACCCTCCAGGGAGACCTTGCAGCACCTTCCACTACTTGAAGAGGGGCTACAAGAAAGCTGCAGAGGGACTTTTGTCAAGGTCCTGTAGTGATAGGACAAGTGGTAATGCCTTTAAGCTGAAAAAGAGTGAACTTACATTAGATATTAGAAAGAAATCTTTACTATGAGTGTGGCAAGACACTGCAACAGGTTGCCTAAAGAAGTTGTGGATACCCCATGGATGTTTTCAAGGTCAGGTTGGAGGGATTTTTAAGTAACCTTATCTACTAACTGGCATCCCTACCCATGGCAGGGGCACTGGAAAAAGATGATCTTTAATGTCTCTTCCAATGCAAACTACTCTGTGATTCTGTGATTCTGTGATTCTATGAGTCTATGATTCTATGATTCTATCTTATAGATCAAGAGTTATCTATGATTCTATGGTTCTATGATTCTATGATTCTATGATTCTATGGTATATAGAGTAAGATCTAGAGTTACAAACAGATTACATGAATAGAAGTAGAACCAGATGTTTGGAGGAAAATATTATTACAAGGAAAATAACCTGTATGTATTGAGATCTAAGTACAGCATTGTCTGGTCTGATTCAAAGCCTTGATATCTCAGTGGTGATGGATCCTAAGGATTAGGGAAGCTTTCTTAGCCTGAAACTCTGCAGCAGAGTAACTAAGTAAATGTAATTTTGACCTAGTTATGAGGATGTGAACATCTAATAGAGAGTTACTCATAGTATTTAAAGCTATGCTTTTACCCAGTGAGCTGAAACTAACCCTTTTGAGTCGATGCAAACATAGTTTTAAAGCGGTTTGATTGTCCAAGGATATGCACTGTGTAACCCAATTGCCTTAGTTACACTAGGACAACTTGTATAATAAAGCCAGTGAGTGGATGTGCATCCAGACAAACCTCTCTTTACCTTAGGGGTGGAAGCATCATCGTGTTTCAGTGAGCAGCCACCCGTCTGTAATCTCTGACTTTTAGAAAGAAGGATGAAAAAGAGATTAAACTCTAGTGAGTCAGGGAATAACTTCAGATTTATTTAATTAGCAGGAATCGAGAGCTTTTTGAAATGTGTTTTTCATGAGAGGAAGCCTCCCTCCAGCTGTCTGTCTTCACTAAATCCCGCAGCTGTTCTCTGCTTGATTTTACACTGCCCACAGGTCTCCCCCACAATCTGAGCCAGCCTGTGGGTTTCTAGGCCTGAGGCTGGCATAGAGGAATCCCTTTTTGCTTCTTCAGTCTTTTGAAATTCTGCACAAACAAAAAATATTGCCTTTTTTTAGGATACAAGGCCCTAATTTAGACTGAAGCAGACTTGGCAGTATATATTGCTCATACTTGAATTCATTTTTATCTAGTCTAAACTTCATAACTAAGACGTGTGTATTTTAACCAACAAAATTGATAAATTAATGAATATTTAACCAGATTGACTTGATTATCCAGCCTCACCCTCAGAAGAAAGCAGTGGCTTTTTGGGAACATTTGAGTTGTATTGTCTTGACACCTATGGAAGTGAGGAAATGTTCAAGCCCATTCCAGATGCATTCTAAGATACTCTTTCCTATTCCTTCTTACATATGCCAAAGACAAAGAAAAGGACAGAGGACATTTTTCCACCTCTACCAAACATTTGTGCTGCCAAGAGCAGAGATGACAAAGTTCGCAGTGGCACCAGGGCTGCATGGCAAGCCACAAACATGAAGAAGCGTAGAATTAGCATTTTCCTTATCTGTCTCAGCCTCTAACCTATTCCCTGTACCTGGCCATTTCATGGCTGACCAACCAATTCTGGTCAGAACATTTGTGGCAGAGCCCAAGACTGAAGTAAGAAGTGCCACAGCACTGCCAGCATCACTGACGAACACTTCCATGCTTATGAAACATCTTCAAGTGTCCTTCTCTCCAAACTAAGAGTGTCTCTGCCTCTTCAGGATGCCAGAACATGGTCTAACCAAGGACAATTGTTCTCCCACTGCACCACTCTCTGCTATCCACCACTGCTGGAATACCAGAGGAGGCATCCACCACTGAGTCACTTTGGTTGCTCAGCAAGAGCACTGCTGAAACTATAATGAGATTGGGGGTGGGGAGGGGTGGTGAGCAGGGATGTTTCAAGGACAGCTGCAATGGTCAACATCAAGTGGGAAGAAAAATGACTGTCATCAGCATGCGAAGCCTGCCAGTGAGGTTTTAAAACCAGGAAAACATAATCAAGTTTTTAAGGCAGAACCACAAAGCAAGCTCAGCACTTTTGCCATTATTGGAGCTACTGATAACAATTACTCTCCTGGTGGCAGGAGCAGGGACAAGGGTCTTCTCTCCCTCTTGTTTTTGACCTTTGTAAATCTTTTGGCATTGATGCAGCAATTATTGCTTGAACCCATTACAGGCATGGAGATGGAGCTATCATCAATCATGGCTTTTTGAAGGCCCAGCATCCTGTTGTGCTATACAACGCACGAGCGCCAAGCGAAAGGTTCACCCAAAACAAATGCTCTTGTCTTGTTTAATAATCAAGGGGAAATCAGATTCCTGGGAGTCAGGAAGATAGATGCTAAATCTAAAGATACATCATTAGTGATTCTACAGTGACCTTCCAACATCTGCTCTGTTGTCTATTCACAGTCCATACCACTGCTGTAACTGCATGGGGTGAGTACAGGTTTTATTTTAGTAGTCGCTTAGTAGGCAAGCAGTGGCTAATGAAGCAGACAAACAACAGTTTACTAACACCTACTCCCTGCAGTAAAAAAAAAATTGTTTTAAGTACAGATCATGTGTTTTTATAAAAAAGGTCCATACTCTTGTATGACCTGTATCAAACTGCTGCTGTACAGGGTACAGCGACTGCTGTCACAAAGGTGCAAAACAGGTGCTGGAGTTATTGCATGAGCCACAGGTAAAGAACACACAAAATTAAACCTGTGGAAGCTGGGTGGGAACAGCCGAAATGGCTTTCTGAAAACAAAAGAAGAAAGGTGGGGTGCCAGGAGAAGTCAGATAACTTTTCATCTTGTCATCAGATAAAAATGAGCCATTTAGAGGTAGGACCTTATTTATTATTCCTATTCATATGTAGAAGGAAATTCCTTTTATCTCATTTTTAAAGTCTGTATGTATACGTATACGTATACGTATATGTATTTGTATATGTATATGTATATGTATATGTATATGTATATGCATAACAAAACTTCCATAAATATACACTTACAGACTTATACCCACACATATAATGTCTATTCATGTGTACTCCTGTAAGTATCTTTAAAACCTATTTTTGCCACCTTCAAATTTATTTTCTTTTTTTGAGTTCTGGCTAAATTTCTAATATCGAGAAAAATAGAAATTGCAAAAAAGTTCCTGAAGGTGATCAGCTTCTTCTAGAAGGTACTTGTGATGGAAATTGTTCTACAGTATGTTACAATCATTTATTGTACAGAAATTAGGCTTGCAAGTTCAGAAGGAATAAACATTACTGTCTCCAATGTCTTGGTTTCAAACTCTATTATGGACTGAAATCCCTAAAGGAAAGGTCTTTTCACCATGAAAGTGAGATAGCTGGAAAAAGAGACTTAGAAACATGTGAATGATGATTTCCCTACAAATGAACATATCAAAACTCCATGTTCAAAAAAAATGTGGTTTTAAATAATGATATCTCTCAGGCTTTGGGGTTTTTACAGAACAGTGAAAGTTTGAGATGTCTGTGGTCCTCAAAATCACAAGAAGATGGAGAGGCAGAAACCCTAAAGTTCAGATTATGTTCCGAATTGGCTGGAAATGAGGAGATTCAGTAGTGTCTGTTCTAATAAATCCAACACTGACATTTAACTCCTGCAGCAGGGGCTAAGCCTGGCAGTGTGAGAAAGCTCACACTCACACCTCTGCAGGAAGTCGGAGCCCCTGGAGTTTTAAGCTTGCAGGTGGTACACAGATTTATAAAAGCTTTTTGGAGAGAGAAGAATGAGCCATATATTAGTTGATTTTTTGGGAGGCATCCAGCAAGACTGGATAAATATATGGCATAGTAAAAATAGCTTTTTCATGGGATGCTTGAAGCCAGAGAGTCATGAGAGATAATCTGGGGCAGAAAACTTTGCAACTGACTATCTGCTTATCAATAAGGAGATCTGACACTTTCTGACAGCAGTTTTGCAGACATTCAGCACTTCAAAGAACCTAACAAGGTAAAAATCTTCAACCCCCTTATGTTGATCAAACATGCGCATGATTCAGCTGTCAAAGGGCGCAGGTGCCCAGAGATGAACAAAGGAAAAGGCAATGATAAGAATCCACAGCAAAACTGCTGTGACCCATTTCATGCCTTCCATCAAAGGCTCCGTCTAGAACAATCCCCACCAGGCCAGGGCCAAATCTCCAAACCTCAAAGGGTCAATGCCCAGCTCTTCTACACATAACTTTGGTACTAAATGTCTGATACAAAAGCAAGTTTCCATCTTGCTCTCTCAGCTTTCACATTCTTCATTTTTCCTACATGAAAATGCTTCTGAAATTCTCAGGGAAGTCAGTTTTCTTTTGACAGCTTAATAATTAAATAGGTACAGTAATCTTTCCAACAGAAGGAAGCTGGCAAAATTGTCCAATTTGCTAAGAGAACTGCAGTTTCAATTTACAGTTTTTGTAACTACAGACCTGAGTTAGATTCTAATACAAGAACCTACTAAAATATCCAAAGGCAAAAGAACTACTCTGGGAGGAGAAGTCTGCCAAAGCACCTGTAGGCAGTGACAGCTCAATAATATTTGATTCATCCCCTAAAGCATATTTGTCAAGAAGAAATATCTCTGATGAAATTTCCAAGAGAACTGGACATGAGGGATGACCTTCATAAATAAAGGCAGTCAGACCCACAGCATGTGCAATGTGTACATATATTATGGCTCTGTCTCTTTCTACCTCTTAAAAGAAAACAGAAGAATGAGAAGAACCTTCTACTTGATGTGATGGTGACTTTGAAACCTCAACCTTTTTTTGCTGACTCTGAATTTATATCAGGACACCAAAAAGTTTAAATTAATTAAACCATTTTTGGTTTTTTTTTCTGTTTCTCACTCCTTTCAACCAGATACAACATACAGCAACCGAAAACGTCTGAAAAAATTAAACCAGTGCATTAAATGCAATCAATTCTTTCTGAAAGTGATGGTGTAAATGACAGAAACATCTAGAACTAAAAAAACTTGGGGTCGTATTACATGCCTCCAGTCATTAGAGTTAGAAACTGTTCAACTCTCAGCATAATTTAGAGCGGACCTGAAACTTCTAAAGTTCTCTGAGATCCAGTCATAATCACAGACACACCAGCAGGACCACTGACATTCTGCAGTACTTTTGCCCACAGTGTACTCCCAGCACATCTCCCCTGAGGCATCTAGGGAGGCATCAAGGCAGTCAGTCACCTCAGCTACTCACTGACCTTAGACTTCATGGAAAAAGGGAAATCCTCAGCTCTCCTTTTAAGAAGAGCAGGACAAGATGTAGTTGACACACAGCTTATATGCGGCCAGCACCAGAATAGAGGGAAATTACTTGTTGGTGTTAATATGCAGCCAAATATAGTTTTTCCCATCAAAAGAGACAGTATAAAGTCAAGGCTTTCATGCCTGAAAACTCAAGTTAACCAGATTCTCCAGAAAGCCATTAGATCATTTGCATTTCCTACTTTTCAGACCAAATACTTAATTTTTAGGCATTAAATTGGTTTGTCCAGAGTCTATCACTGGTAATCCTTCATCACATTTCATTTTCAGGACAACATTTTTTTCCTCTTTTTTCATATAATGAATAAAAGAAATGTTATCAATACTAATACACAATACCAGAAACATGTCTTGCTTCTATTAGGAGTATGTGGCCAGAGCTATTCATTCTATAAATAAATCAGTTGTTTGTGGTGTATTGCC
This sequence comes from Turdus rufiventris, assembly GCA_013186435.1. Taxonomy (NCBI): domain Eukaryota; kingdom Metazoa; phylum Chordata; class Aves; order Passeriformes; family Turdidae; genus Turdus; species Turdus rufiventris. Next base: position 7,041,925 of record PYHW01010840.1, read on the forward strand.
CTGGCTGAATCATGGTCCAGATACAGCAAGCAATAAAACACTCTTTGCTGTCAAACATCCTCATTGTTTTTCCCCTCAAGCTTCCTTCCTCTGTCAGTTGTCACCAATAATTTTTAAACACTCATGATTATACTGTGGTTACAAAGGATGGCATTAGCCCTGCTAAATTTAAAAGTCTTTACTAAAGTCTTAGGACTCTTCCTATTTCTCTCTATTGTTCATAGCTAAGGACAAACAGGTTAACAGGATGATGCTCCAACCCCTCCAGGTGGATTAAATACTGTTGCCTAGCTGGATAGATAGATAGATAGATAGATTAGATAGATAGATAGATAGATAGATAGATAGATAGATAGATAGATAGATAGAAAGAACCCAGAAGACCCTTCACACAGAGAGATTATCAGTCGTTCTGTATTACCATGGAAAAAATAAGAAAGGATCCCAGGTCCTGCAAGTGTGTGTTCTGGGTGTGGCTCTGCTCATCCATTGATTCAACCACAATGGTGGAGCACAGAGTTTATTACATTCACAGAGGATGATGGCTTTTGAGTGTCAGGGCATGAATAGCAGGTACCTTGAAGGACACCTTCATAATTTAAAAATATTAATTAGAAAAACATGAAAAAATCAACACAACCAAACATAAAATATTGCAGGTAGCTAGAAATTAACAATTAGACTTAGTGAAAATGATTGCAAGATGATAGAGATGATATACTAGATGATACCTTGAGATCTTTTTCTCTACGCACTGTTTCTGGAGGACCCTATCTCTACTTAATGGCAAAAAACTACATCTATGTAAAGTGTTTAATGTCCTTATATATACACTTTATGTACATAATATTAAGAGAGAAAAAAGAAGTAATTCACTGTGTATTCACTCTCTATCAATAAACTCTTCTCATCACGTCTTATCATTTATATTAAAAGCAAAAGATCCTCACTTTAGTGCATCAGATATTCAAGGGCATATAATTTCTTACCTTAATGCAGAGTACAGAACAGAAGATAGGACAAATATTTCAGCAGTGTCCCTATTTTTTCTAGAGCTAAATTAATTTCAGAATCTGCACTTGAAACTTAGGACTTGGTATCTGATAGTTACAAAGTGGCCCAGACAAAATACCACAAATACAGAAGATATGGGATAATGGTTACAATCCATGCCAGGAAGAGGAAGGATTGCATTACACCCGGGAAAGAAAGTGTCTAAGTAAACTGGGAGGGACTTGAGCTCTCCTGGGAATAAACAGTTCTGCACTGTCTGTGATAGCACTAAATTCCAACACAAAATTAAGGTGAAGGAGCAAGGAAAAAGAGTTCATTATTTACTGAAAATATGTCTTTGGTGTGTCATAACCAGTACATAAAATCAGAAGATGGTTTGCAAAAGTGATAAATTGTTCCTAAATACAGATGAACAGAATGAAGAAAGAAAAAATAAAAACTTTATCATAGGCTATCCTCAGCCTTTCTCTCCACAGTGGTAAGCAGTATTTAGCTGTACTTAGAGTTCTGTTTCCCAGACTTTGTGACTTCATGTGCCAAACAATGAGGGAGCTTCTCTGCATTGACTGAGTCCCTTCTGACAAACCCTTCTCTCAAATTAATATAAAAGTGAAGATAAGGAAAAATATCTTATTATGCAGCAGCACTCAGCTTTTTGTCCTAGGAGATTTTTCTCTAAGTTACCAAACATTTTAGTGGCTGGAAGTCACTAGTTTTTGTCTTTTAACTGACTTGTTAGCACACATGTGCTAATGAAGACTAATGACAACTTAAATGCTGGGAACAGTCTGAGAGGCTAAATTAAGTTCATGCCTTCATCCAAACACAAGAAAAAATTTGTGATTTCAGATGAAGCTCATGGGTTGCATGCATATAAGTCCCTGGAAGTATCGCAGATACCAGTTAATACTTGCTGCCAAATTTTGCACTGATTTACACCATCTGCCACCATATTAGAGTCACTCACTAAAATCTGTGGAAGATTTGGTTCATTACACAGTTTCATTTATTTGGTATCATATACTGCAAAGGAACAAAAAACCTTCATGTTATGAAAACCTCTAATCCATTCTTATAACAGCAAAGCTTAAACATTTTCTTTCATTTGTGCAGACAGAATTGTCATTATGCAGACAATCATTTAGAATTATTTATTTCACCCATTATCTTTTGAATTTACTGTTTCCATTTACATCTTAAACACTGAAGAACTTTTTAGTTGCTGGTTTTTTTCTGGTTTGAGTCACTACTGTCAGACACATTGTGCTGCATAAAAGAGATGTTAGAGACTTAGTCGTCATTTTTGATGTGAACACACTGTTGATTTTTCATTGCTGAAAAACAATTTGAAACATTGTGATGATTCATAGTAGCAGACATTCATTGCAATTTTTTTTTCCCTTTCATGCCAACCAACTTGCAGTGATAATGGCAGATAGCAGGTGCTGCAGTCGTAGTGGCTGTTTTGAGATGTGTGATTCAGTTTATCTGGGTACTTTATCCACTGGTATCCTACTCTTTCACTGCTTTGCTATTGTCCCTCCAGCAGCACCCTCCAAAACAATTCCATTTCAATTCTCCCTAAGAAAGCAGGATAAATAAGCACCAGTCTCTTTTCCTCCTGCTGTGTTTGCAGAAGACTCTGAATATGTAGTACTTTCTGCTAATGCACTGAATTGTTATCTTTTATGTCATTTCAGAATCATGTTATCAGTTCTGAATGTTAATGTTGATCCTGAGCCAAGACCAACAGTTTCAGATTTTTAAAAGATTTTGAACTTTTCAACTGTGGTGAACTTCATCTTCTGTCTTTTTTTGTAGGTTCTGGTGGGATCTTATAACATGCTGAGTAATATTTAGAACATCTACAAAGGTCACTAAAATCAGGATTATTAAGAGTAGCTCAGTCCCTTCTCTTCAGAATCACCAGATTCTGTCTTCACACAGAAACAAAAGAGTCAAAGGTAGATTTCATATCCAAACTGCCTATTAAAATCTTCATTTGTTCTGTAGTTACACACTGAATATTCAGTCAAGAAGTGTCAAAGTGCAGATTAACAGAAGGTGTCCTGGATCACGTGCAGCTCTCACATGTACAGTTTAGGAGACACCTAGTCCAAAGATAGATCTAGTACTGATCAGAACATGGAAAATTATGCAATTTGGTCTGATAGAAATGACAGAATCTGTAACACACATTATACCCTTCCCCATTTCACACATACAGGATCACAAGCTGATGCTAGAGGAAGGCAACCCAGCCATTTGAAGACAATCATTTGTTTGATCTTTATCGTTGGAATTGTTTATGCATACAAAATATAAGACAGAAGAGTAAGAGGTGACTGTTTCCTATAAGAATGGTGATTTCTGGTTAGTTGAAGAATGCTTAACAGCCATTTCAACTAGATATTTCTAGATATAAAATTTCACTGAACAGGTCTAAAACCAGAATGGGCATTAAAAGAAAAAAGAAAAACAATTCTAACTCAAACCCCCCCCCCCTTGTTTTATGTAAGTCCTCATAGAAGGTAAAGACCTATGCTTCCAAGAAGATCCATTCCTTGCAGAAAATGACTGAAGACCAAGGTTTGTGAATACCTGCCAAATGGAGGCACTTCCATTTTGGGATATCCATCTTGAAAAGCTAGCACATCTGGTTGTTTAAAAAATGCTGCTAAGTCTACCAAAATGAGCAATTTGGGTGATGTAGCCATATCACCCTACCCTTGGAAAACACAGTTGTTTTTGGACACTAATACTTTCGGCTTTACTTTTAAATTTGTGGTGACTATGAGTTAAGGCACAGTTTAGGCAAAGAAGGAAAAATACAAGTAAAAAGTCTAATGAACTATAAAAAAATATATAAATCCTCCATTTCTCCCATTGGTCAGAACAGATTTCAAAAGGAAAACTGAAGGGTTTACTTTCAACAGCTTCACTTATTTTGAAAACAGTAATCATGAGAGAAGCCAACAAACATTGAGATGACAGGGGATTATCATTTTGGCTAGTCTTGGGAAATGTGAGATCAAAAATAATTCAAAGGTTTTGTGGATGTTTAAATTCTAGAATGTCTTCTCATCCACTTAGTCCCATTAATATCCATCTAGTCTCCAAGATTTCTGAAACTGTCAGCTATAAGCCAGCACGCTGTGAAAGGCCTTCATTTTTATCCTTGGCTTTGACACTGTGCCCTGTCTGCATCCCGTTCCTCTGATGAACACCTGTGCTGACATTCCTTCTCAGCAAATAGATTTTGTTACAAATGATCCCATTATTGATTTTGTAGTAAGTTGAGTAAATCCTAAGTCTCAAATACAGTATGGTGGTTATGTTTCACAGCTCTCAGTACCTTATTGGCATTCAAGTTGTGCTAGCCCCCACTAAAATCATTCTGTTGTGGCATGAAGTACAAATACATTTTACTGCTATGCTTGCTGCAGTGCTGCCAATTATTTTAATGCTGCCATATGAGAAATAAATGAATGTTTAGATGTTTCTTTCAGCAGCTGATTTTTAAGCAAAATCGTTCTCTGCATTCCTTGCAAAATGTGCTTTGATCACGACAAATTCTGGATCATGGATTCTGACCAACTTCTTGTGAGGCAAGCCTGTCTTTTACAAACAGACACAGCATAGATGCCTCTTTTTAGTATTTTTGAGTAAATGTGATATATATTTGCCTTTAATACATTAAAATTAGCAAAGCCTGCAGCAGCAGATTGCAAAACTTCAAAAAGTCTTCATCACTTTTTAACCACTACTGCCCTCTTCGTCAATAAAGACCATCAGAAATCGGAGCAGGACTCTTTTTTAAGTCACACTATAATAAAAATTAAGCATCCTATCTCTGCCCCCCGCTTCCACCAAATGATTTCTTTCTGATCCCAAAGGGTGCTTGCATTCGAATGATAGATCCTCAGTCACATGCTACTAATTCCTGTGTTCAATAGTAATGAGGCCTGTCACATTACAGTTTGCTGATAAAATGCTAAACAAGATTGACAGGAAATCTAAGGAAATTTGGAGGTCAGGAGGTTAGAGAACCTCCCCATGGACCTATTGAATCTCAGAGATCAATCTAACATTTTTAAAGTCACTAAATAGAGTGAAATATATCTTAGCTTTTCTAAATACGTAAAAGGACACAGCTGCCAGACAGATAATGCAGTGTGCTCTTTTCCCTGCCTGTGGTAGAGGTGTTGAAACTAGATGATCTCTAAGGTCCCTTTCAACCTAAACCATCCTGTATTTATATTATTTGAGAGTACCTATTTCTTTCCACTCCTGTTAGGGAGTTTGAGACCCAGAAAACATGCTGAATCAACTTGCTGGGCCAGATATCCTCTGCTGATGTGTGCCACCAACCCAAGATCAGTGTCTGAGTGCTGGCCCTGCTAACTGCTCTCCATGCATTCCATCACACAGAAAAGGACAATCATGGGGTAATTGATGTCAAATAGGACATTAACCCTCAGCAGCTGAACTCTTGAATATTTACCCACAGTTCCTGATTAAACCTACATGGGATTTAAAAATACCTCTTACTTATGCACAGATAACTCAAAACTGAGGAGATTTTTATGTCAAGGTGGTGACTGGGAGGTAGGCAGGCAGCCAGAGGCAGAAGTAGCTTTGGAGCTTGAGCTATTTTCTCAGCAAATTACTACTCACAGAGAACAACAGAGAAAGTGGTACAGACCTGTCTTAATAGGTTTATCTCACAAACAGTTTGTGAAGATGCTCAGATAATTTGTGCAGGTTATATGACTAAAAAAGCAGAGACCAGAGACAGGACTCATCCTCTCTCTTTTAGAAATTTGCATCGCCTACATCCGAAATATTCATTCTGAGACCCCTGCATGACTAATGGAAGAAAATAGACTTTCTTTGGGAGTACTTCACTTGACAATGACATGGAACTGAAACTTTTCTCAGAAAATCCCTAGGCCACCATCATTTGACAACTGGCGCAGGAACCACAGTGCATGAAAAAGTTGTTTGGCATCAGACACAAAAAAAAATCACGCCCTGATTTGTGTCTATTTCCTAACAGCAGAAGGCACAATGGGTAGAAAGAAACCATCCCAAAGGTTTTCTTTGCCATATATATTTCAATTCCTTCCTAGGGCAGTATCAACCGGAGCTGCACTTGCTGATAGCTGTTGCCATTCATTCGTATTTGTTACACACATCTGCTGTCTTCTTTAAATGCTTTCTCTGTAATATGGATTTCTGTCCAGGATTTAGATTGCATTTCTGGGTAGCTGGGAAAAGGGAGCAGAAAATTGTTTACAGCCTGCAGAAATGGAGAAAGGTTCTGAGCAGAAGTGAAATGAAGAAGACTCTTGGCACAAAATCAACCTGCCAAAGTGTGTTTTTCTTGCCTGTCTGCCCCAGAGCCTGACTGTCAGTGTGCACTGTGTATGCACTTCAAAGAGCTACTTCGGTTTACTCCTGCTGAGAATTTGCCCCCCAGGCTATAAAGTACTTACCAGGCACATGATATATGTCTTTATCTACAGTTTGCTTATACATTATGTATCCTTCTTTTTGATGTAGCATTGCTATTAAAAGGCACAATGAAAATTTGAACAAGTAAGCCCTACTAGATCGTGATGTCCTACCCATGTATACATCAGCAATCCCTTCTGCTAGATAAACTGGACATAGAGAAGCACAAAATTACTTCTGATTTCAATACTGCTCTTTGCATCTGGATTTGAAAAAACAAAAAACAAAAAACAAAAAACAAACAAAAAACAAACAAACAAAAAAAAAACACAAAAAAAAACCCAAAAAACAAAAAACAAAAAGAAAAGACATCAGCTAGAACTACATTAATCCTATTCAAAGGAAGAGGAGTCTACCTGTTGATATTTGTTCAGGAAGAATGCATGCTCCATATTGACGTGGTTTTCCTGAACTACACAAGCTGGTGCTTATAAAACATATCAGAACCAAAGCAACACAGCAGAGTTCAACCCTTAACATCGGACTACAAAGGCAATCCATTGTTGACCCAAAGGGTAGGTGCAACTAGCTAGGCAGCTTATTTTTCCTTGAAAATTCCTTTTCTCCCATGCTTATCTTTCCTTGAATAGATGATAGAAAATTTTATGTAGAAATTAAAATCCAAAGACAAATGATAGTTTTCAAAGGCACTCAGCCCACAGGTTACTAGTTTAAGGGTTCTACAACACCCTGCTGTTGAGTAGCCAGGATATGAGGTATTTATCAAGGCAATGAAGTTTAGCTTTATGGTCACAGTAGGCAACACCTCGCAATGGATGGCAAGTTCATGCATTTATATCAAAATGACATTTACTGCTTAAAAACAGAGTTATTTTGATACATGGCTTAAAAACAAACTTTAAAAAAACCCCAAAACCAGACTATTAAATATATAATTTTAAAGATATTTGATTAGATGCGCTGCTAAGGGGAAATGCATTGCTAAACAGCTCAGGAAAGTGAGCTTGATTTTCCTTAGAACTCTCTAGGTGCTAAGCCTCCAAACTTCAGCTTCAACACTATACAGTTTTGGTGGAAATCTGGCTTTAATTGTTTAATTCTCTCCCTTGTGTCATCCCACCACAGGACACTTTCCTTTTGTAACAGCCATATGTGGCACTGACAGCTCAAATTGTTGCAGCTAAAAAAAATCTTGCTGTCTATGCAAACCAAAAAGTTGCTGCACCATCACTTGAGCAAGAAATTTGTGCTGGTTTGGGCTGGGGTAGAGTTAATTTTCTTCACAGTATTTTGATTTGTCATGAACAAAGGGTTGATGGTGCAGAGGTGGTTTTGTCATTGCTGAGCAAGGCTTACACAGCCAAAGCTGTTTCTGATTTCCCTACTGCCACACTGGTGAGGAAGCTGGGAATGCATAGGACATTGAGAGAAGACATAGCCAGAAAAGGTGACCCCAAGTGCCCAAAAGGTTATTCCAGACTATATGGCATCATACTCAGTGTATAGAGCTGGGGGAAAGAAGGAGGAAGGGGAGGAAGTTTGAAGTGATGGTATTTTTCTACCAAAGTAGCCACTATGTGTGATGGGGCCCTGCTGTCCTGGAGATGGCTGAACACCTGCCTGCCCTTGGGAAGCAGTGATTTAATTCCCTGTTTTGCTTTGCCAGTGTGCATGGTTTTAACTTCTTCTATTGAACTGTCTTTATGTTAACACATGAGTTTTCTGGATTTTGCCCTTCCAATTGTGTCTCTGATCCCATGGGTGGAGGAGTGAGCAGCAGTGTGGGGCTTGGCTTCTGGCTGGGGTTAAACCAGAACAAAAACATATCATCATAACCTAAAGCTAATCATCCAGGGTCCCTATAGAGCCCTATCAGATATGTGACCTGTACCCTGACATGGCAAAATTACCTACACAGATGTTTTTGGAAGTGTATAAATCTGATGCAAACCAGACAAATTCAGTAGAGACATTCACATCTGAGCTCCTTGGCCCAAACTCTCTGTGTAGTCAGTGGAGAGACAGTTAACAGTCAAAATGAGATTCATATGACTTTTTATGGCTCCTTCAGGATTAGATGGATTGAACAGTAAAATGGACAGTCTGTCTTCAGTGCCTACAAAGCGAGCCTGGTTCAGATAGGCTGGAGATACTTGCTTTTGCTCAACTGAAAAGCACCACTTTTGCTGTCCATACTCACTGCTGCCCTTGATTCAATTCAGTCTGCTGACTGAATTCAGAAATTCAGATCACTAAATGTATACAATTACAAATATGTTTTTACACAGCAAGTCAGCAGAAAGAATAAAGTGTTTGTGTGCATGCTAGAGGAGACAGAGGAGAACAAGGTATTGATGAACACTGAAAACCACATGGCAGCCACTGGGTATCAATGCTAACCCTGAAGAAAACTGCAATAACCCACAAACTACTCTCTCTAGACAGTCTGTGTCTAGGCTTGCCTATCCCAGCATGTTTGCAGGGTATTCAGGCACAAGATAGCACTTTGTTATACCAACTCTGCTTTATGAACACCCAAAAGAGCTGTAACATTGTGAATGCAGAATGAAGGCCAGGCAGAGGCATAGGGCCAGAGGTTACCATTCAGCAGGATATCCCAAACTGCAATTTGTAGAACTAAATTGTCTCCAGTAATGAGTGAGGTAGCACAGACTAACAGATTAGATTGGATGTTTAATTTTCAGAAAAGAAAGTGAGATTAAATGAAACCCACCACTAAATGAGTCTTACAATTAATTTGCCCCAAGTTATGAGGAAACCTGTTCAAGGAAGTTGCAAGATGGATTTTACCTTTACTTTACTACGATGCATCCAGATAATTTAGAATCAAACACTGTCATTTCCTAAACTATTATCTTATTTTTAAAATGAAAGCCTTTTGTGCTGGAATTTACTTGATAAAAGATATACACCCACACATTCACACCAAATAAGAAATCAAATTAGTCAATTTATATAGTTCTAAAAAATTAATAAAATCAGCCATACACATGAAACTTTCTTTTCAGAAGAGCATAAATTAATTTTATTAGTATTTCATTAATGACATAGAGGTTAATAAAAATCTTTGTTCATACCTTCTCTGTTCAGCCAGCCACAAAAGGAACTAGTCATTTTGTTACTGTTTTAAAAAGAAGACTAGGATGTCTTCTCACTGTCAAAGAAAAGCAAAAAAATATATTTTTCTTTATAGAAAAAAAGAAAGTTTCTTCCACAAATTTCAAAACCCTGCCTCTTTTGTTCCTGTTTCCATAAAAAGGATTATATAGGCTCCAACATACTTCAAGACTACATCATAAAGCCATTCTAATTTAGCTCTGAGGTTGTCAGCATTTTGGGAGAGAGTGATCTTGCACTTTCTGAAAGACAAGTGTAAAGTAAACCTGCTCAACATTGTGCTTATTTCCACCGTGGTTTCTTAGAAAAAGATTTATTTATAATAGCACTCATTGCTAACTGTATCACATTTTTAAGAAGAACCAGATATTATTATCAGATATTTCATAAATAAGCATGTGCACATTGAAGGGAGACAACGTGGAATAGGACTTTATCTTAAGTTAGTAAATATTGTATCTATGTGCTCCCTTCCAGCCAGGATCAAGCTCCCAGGCAGCCTTCTATCCAGCCACTCCTCAAGACTGGTGAATAAGGAAGACATCTGAGTAAAACTCCACATCTGTGTGAAACAGACTTATTTTTACCTTCTGTTCTCAGTGGACAGGTAAGCAGAATGAGATGATGTTGGAATTAAATTCATATAACAGCAGAGATTTAAAATCGAGCACCTAGTCTAAATTAATCTTCTAGTGTCTCTGTATATTTCATGGTTTGAGGCTAAACCAGGGTTTTCTAGGCCTGGGAAAAAAGACAGATAACCACGACGATACAAGTGAAACAGTGGGGAGCTTGACAGTGGAAAAAATTTAGAAGAGAAAGTAGAAAATCTGTAATCCATAAAAAAACTCAGAAAGGTCTACAAATGGAATATTATCAGTTGTGCAACTTATCAGAACCATTCAGAGTATGCTGTACACAGTATACAGCATGAATTAAATGTAGCAAGAACTGAAAGATAAGTGTGTAAAAGGAAAAATAAAACCATTAGCATATACACAAAATGGGAGTTTTGGCTCAGAGTCTTTGGACATGGGCTGGTGTCTTCTGTTTGCTAACTGGTGCCATGTTACCCTTGTGACTTCCATGTTCTGTGCAAGAAAGCTCTGTAAAAACCCAGCCTTCAGTTCTAGTTGAATGATGCATGGTGAGGCAAGTTCTGGAGCAGAAAATGCTGCTGCTGGGTAGCAAAGTAATGGCCAGTCCTAGAACAAAATTAGGGCAATTTGTGGGGTGAGAGAAGAAAACTCTAAAAAGAAGACAAAGTCTACACATTACAAGGTGGCAGAAGAGGTTTAAATTAATTCCTAGAGGAAGCCTGCTCATAGTAAGTCCAAGACATTATTAGTTTTTACACAGTTGAAGTTGTGCAAGACAAATTCCACTTCATAAGTCTCCCTGATAAGTTCATACAGGAGAATTTCCCTCCCTTTTTGTAGAATAAAGAAGTACATGTTATGCTTTTGAAACAATAGGTGCAGAAGTAGGCAATGCTTTTACAGACATTTTTGTATATTGGTATAGTATTTGCTTCCAAAAGAAACCTGCTAAACCTGCTATCAGACAAAAACACAAAAAATAATCATTCTAAGGGCAACAGGATACACTTTGTACCAAGATGCAACTCAAAATTAATATTTACAGCAACAGGTAGGAAACTGATACAAAAGCAGCCTTTTTATAGCTGTATGAATAGTGCTGATTTAATTTGGTTAAGAATTTTGGCTGGAGGCAGTGGGAACATCAACTTTTTAATGAAAACTTAAAACGGCCATAGCAGTGTGAAAATTCTAGCATTGTTGTAGTCCCATATCACTTTTTAACAGCTTGAAGGGAGACTTTCATTTTAAATGATTCTTGGCTAATTTGCAAAGAAATTAGTGGAAGAAAACTTCTAGAAAGTATTAGAATAACATTATTTTGTGCATGTCACACAACAATAAGCCTAGAAAAGTTGCCATAAAGTACTTTTTCTTATGCCACAATTATCCTGCTCATTTCAGAGCACTTCTCAGAGGCTTATGAATTAGGAGTTCAGATGGACCAATGACTTTAGGAGTCATCAGGTGTATGTCCTTCAACTTTGCCTCCTGAGGCTATAGCCCAAACTCCTAGAGGGAATATGCCGTAAGGATTAATCACCTGCTTTAAGAGAAGCATGTATTCAGTCATTCAAATCTGCAAGAACTAAGAACACTTTGTGTACCCTAAGAAGAATGATGAAGGAATTCCTAAACTTGAAGACTGCTGTGGTTTAACACCCAGCTGGCAGCTCAGCCTGTGCAGCCACTCTCTCACTTCCTTCCAGTGGGACTGGGGAGAGAACCAGAAGGGTAAGAGGGAGAAAATTCATGGGTTGTGATAGCCAGTTTAATTGGCAAAGAAAAGCCACTCGCTCAAGCAAAGCAAAATGAACACATTCACCCCTTCCCATGGGCAGGCCATTCCCAGGACAGCAGGGCTCCATCACGCCTCTGACTTGAAAAGACAAATGTTGACACAACAGCAGTGCCCCATTTCCTCCTTCCTCCAGTTTATATGCTGAGCATAACACCATATTGCCTGGCATATTCCTCTGCTTAGTTCCCTGTGGTCAGCTGTCCCAGCTGTGTCCCCTCCCCAGCACTGTTTTCAACACAAATCCAAAACAAGCCTCTTGACAGCAACTATGAAGAAATTTAACTCTATACAAGACTAAATCAGCACACAGAGCCAATAAATCCAATGCTAGTAACAAGAGTAATAAACTAACATGTTCAGGACTCATTCCTTTCTCTGAGAGGGAATCAATTAACTGAACTGCAGGAGGACAAGAGGGTAGGGAATGAATCACCCACTCTTCTCTTGATGCATATTTTATATAAACAACCCAACCTTCTCTGGATTAGAACCTAAACCAAAAAATCTTGCTTCCAAAGTAATGTCCCTCCATCCACTGCCATATTCCCTCATTACAATTTAGCTGGTGGGCCAGGTATCCAAGAGAGTTCTGAGGTACCATGATCAAAGACAGAAACTCTGGAGAATGCAATATATCCTCTGATGTGTGACATGGGCATCTCTTTGTGCCTGATTTTCAAACTGTAGATCAAACCATGAAAAGTCCATCTTCTACCTGTGCTAATAAGATTTTACATTATTTTTAGCTCAAACCTGTATGACCTTCTACTTGTTGTTGCATAGGAATAGAACAATACAGTGAGGCTTAATTTTCAAAAGTATTTCTTACAAGATTATTCACAGTTTTTCCATAAATTTATTTCCTCTAATTCCAATTTTTGTGTACAAAAATAGACACTGCCCTACCCACATTTTTAATGTGTTTGTGTTAATTTGCCAACCACAACATTTAATCTCTGCATTAAAGGGGCTAAAGAAGTGTGCATCTTCAGAGGTCTGTTGTTCTGTGTGGCACAGACCTGCTCTTTTAAAGATAAACTAGCTCTACTTAAGCACCATACCTCAAGCTCACAACATTTTCTGGAAAAGAATGAAAAAAAAAATCAAAGCTGTCCTCCCCCCACCTATTTCTTTCTTATTGTAGAGGTTTCTTATTCAATCATCTTCATGAAAGTGCCAAGCGTTTCAGCAGTCCAACCACTCTTAAGACTTCCAAGGAGGATTGGAACGAGTCTCGTGGGGAAGGTTAGAAGCAGGCTGGAATACTGAATTTTGGCAACCTCATAAAGGAGAGGAAGAAATATGTGCCTACTTGAAGGTAATTTGGAGTTAAGAATAATTTGGGACCTTTGTAAACAATAGCATCTTAAATTGTTTCCACAAACCTCTTTCATTTTTCACTTAAAGCTTTCCAAGATCAGATCACTTCAGTACTGAATGCGCTACAATTCCCCTCCTTTACCCCTCCCCTGTGTCTCTTAGTGATTTGCTCATCTCAAATTATTTTTTTGCTTTACCATATATTTCAAAACCCATTCATTGTAGTCTTCATCAGCCTTCATCTTCTCTGATTTTGCTTCTTTTGCCTAGATATGAGCAAGAGATTCAAGATACTATGTGAAAAATATGCCCTTTAGTACTAAATCGCTCACCTAGTTTTTCAAAATAAAATTACACTTCTCACACATCATGCATTTAATAAATCATTCTAAAAATGTCACTATTTCAGTTTTCTGGATGTAAAACAGCCTTGAACAGTGCAGAAGCAAGAAACAAACACCAAAAACACTGGTATGTGATAGTATTTTAAGACCACTTTTACATCTCCAAAGCTTTTTTGAGTAGCGTGCACTCATTACAATTTTGATGGAAGAGATGGCCAAAATGAGTTTCTCCTTCTTTTATTCAGATGCCAACTTCAACATTATCCCAAGTATGTTTAATACAGTAATGAAAATCTGACTGTCATCAGGGATTGCAAGTCAACCTCCAGTCATGAGAGAAAGAGATGATATTGTGACTGTCTTCTAAACATTATTAACATTATTATTAATTACTAATTATTACGTTTCAGAGCCAATTGGCTCAATAGCTGGAAAAGCAAGCCAGTGTCTGTCAGCCTTTGAAAGCCAAGATCTTGATTTCAATTTTTTTCTCTTGAGTGGTAGTGTTCACAGACCTAGGCACCAATTGCAGGAAATCTGTACGCAGCCTTGTGGGCTCAGGTCCTCAAAGATGCAGTGGAGACTCAAGTCCACACAATTCAGCAAGATGCAAGGCTGCAAATACTTTTATGGATTTGTGGTTGCAAACCTGAATAAAAACCTGATTAGAGAGGCTGTTGAGGTCCCAGCCACTGCTATGGGATCCTTTAAACTTTGATACCTGCTTTTACATGTACAAAATAACTAGGGGTGAGAGAAAAGCAAAATGTCTTGCAAAATAGATAAGGAAGCAGAACTGCCTCAGTCTTCAAGAATAAGGCAAATTATCCTCAGGACAACTGGCCTCCTGACCTGGTAGACAGGAACAGGAATCTGAATGGACCCCCTGTAACCCAGGAGGACGTATTTAGTGAGTTGCTGAGACACTTAGACACTAACAAATCTACAGGGCCAAAGGGAATTCATCCAAGAGTCCTGAGGGAGCTGGTGGAAGAGCTCACTAAGCTGCTCTTCAGCATTTGCCATCATTCCTGGCTAACCAGGGAGGCTCCAGATGACTAGAGGATGGCCAATGTAAAATCCCTGGAAGAGGACTACAGTTCTGACAGTCGGATCTCAGTGCTCAACAATGTTATGGAGCAGATCTTCTTGAGTCCAACATGTACAGAACAATCAGGGGATCAGATCCAGCCAGCATGGTTTTAGGAACAGCAGGTCTTGTCTAACCAACCAGATGACCCACACAGTGGATGAGGGAAAGGCTTTGGAGGTAGTTAATCTAGACTTCAGCAAGGCCTGTGACACCATATCTCACAGCATCCTCCTGGAAAAACTGGCAGCCCATGGCTTGGACAGGAGCACTCTGTGCTGGGTCAGGGATTGGTTGGCCCAGAGAGTGGGTGAATGGTGTCCCATCCGGTTGGCAGCCAGTCACCAGTGGTGACCCCCAGGGATCAGGGTTGGGCCTAGTCCTGTTCAATATCTTCACTGATGATCTGGATGAGGGGATTGAGTCCGCCATCAGCAAATTCATAGATGATGCCAAGTTCAGTAGGAGTGTTGATCTCCTGGAGATCAGGAAGGCTCTGCAGAAGGACCTGGACAAGCTGGATCAATGGGCTGAGGTCAACTGTGTGAGTTTCAATAAGACCAAGTGCCAGGTCCTTTGCTTTGTCCCACAGGTACCTCAGGCAGTGCTACAGGTTGGGAGAACAG
>PYHW01010840.1:7057497-7069502 GCA_013186435.1 Turdus rufiventris
AGCGTGTCCAGAGAAGGGCAGCGAAGCTGGGGAAGGGTCTGGGGCACAAGTGCTGTGAGGAGCAGCTGAGGGAGCTGGGGGTGTTCAGGCTGGAGAAAAGGAGGCTCAGGGGGGACCTCATCACTGCACAGCTGCCTGAAAGGAGGGGGTGGCCAGGTGGGGTCAGCCTCTTCTCCCAGGCAACCAGCAGTTGGACAAGAGGACGGGACTCTTAAGCTGCACCAGGCGGGGTTCAGGTTGGACATTAAAAATAATTTCTTCGCAGAATGGGAATTAGATACTGGAATGGGCTGTCTATGGAGGTGGTCAGGTCACTGTGCTTGGGGGTATTTAAGAAAAGATTAGATGAGGCACTTAGTACCATGGTGTGGTTGACATGTTGGTGTTTAGTAATGGATTGGGCTTGTTGATATCAGAGGTCTTTTCCAGGCCGGTTAATTCTGTAATCCTATGATTCTGTGGAGTGAAGCAGTCAAATTTGGGATGAATTTCATGGTCATTGGATAAAATAACTGCTCACAGAGGTATTGACTGTCCTTTAACCCCTACAAAATGCAGCTCAGGCAGATCACAACAGTACATAACACACTTAATCTGCAATGAGGAAAAAGAACAATTGACAAAGCACTGTGAACTATCAAAGAGAGAATGAGTGAAAGAGCCAGAGCAGGGTGGGAGAAAGCAAACATTATTACACAAACCTTTCTTTGGCCACATCAGGAGCTGGATCTTGATGCAAGTGGCAGACTATTTAAACATTTGGGCTGGCTGAGTTTGCAAATTGTCCTTTTCCCCCATGAGTCATACTTACTCTCTTTACCTTTTTTCTTGTTTATATTTTAAAATTACTATATTTCCTCCCCTGTGTGTCTGAAATCAGCATTTTGTCACAGCTTTCAATCACACTTAAATGTGTGAATGTAAAGAAGACCTTTGCACAGCCAGACTTGGAAATAGAAACATTTTCAAAAGAAAAAAAAAATAAATTTAGCTGTTATATTCCTGTGTTCTTTGCTGTTGACAATAATATTTGCCTTACCTCTGCTAGCAGAACTTCCCCTGCAGTGAATTCATAATTGTAAATGCATTGGGTTTGTGTGGACAGATTCTGGTAATGGGAGG
This sequence comes from Turdus rufiventris, assembly GCA_013186435.1. Taxonomy (NCBI): domain Eukaryota; kingdom Metazoa; phylum Chordata; class Aves; order Passeriformes; family Turdidae; genus Turdus; species Turdus rufiventris. The sequence goes on from PYHW01010840.1 coordinate 7,058,620, forward strand.
ACTTCAGGGCTGGCTTCTGTAAGAGCCTGCTGGAAATTTCTCTCACGTCTGGCAGACCCAGTGCCAAGACAGACCGTGAGAAGCTGGAAAGATTGATGTCTCAAGACATTTTGGGGTGCATGTGTGAGGAGGAAGGGGCAGATGGGGCTTTGCTCTGGTGAGTTAATGCCCTGCTCCACAGTCAGGGGCACTCCAGAGGTAATGCTCTGCAGCCTGCCTCTAGAGCCCCTAACCTAGCTCCTAAATGGGAGTGAAGTTGAGCCCAGGAAGAATGGAGGGGTGAAGCAAAAGTGTTTTTAAGGTTTAGCTTTTATTTCTCATTATGCAAATCTGATTTGATTGTTAATACAGAATTGAGTCTGTTTTACCCATCTCAGTAACTGGTGAGTGATCTCACCCTACCCTTATCTTAAACCACAAGCCTTTTATAATATTTTCTCTCCTTTGTTCAGCAGACAAGGGTGGTGACAGAACCAGCCTTGGTGGGCACCAGTCACACAGACAAGGGTCAGCCTTCTGCAGTGCATTATAGAAATAGAGATCTTGGCTTTGGAGGAGTGCAAAACCAGGTGAGTATTTTGTCATCTCTAGCATCAAATGACTCAAGTGACAAGGCTTCAACTGCACCCCTTGGGACACAATTCCACAATCCAATACATCTCACCATCAGGATATTTGCACAAAGATGCAGTCAAAAAAAATTACTCTTGCAACTCCATCCCATTACTCCTAGTTACCACTCTGTCTGCTGCACCACAAAATTTCTCTCACCTGCATCGTGTCATTGTTGTGGTGTGTCATCCTATCTCCTCTGCCAAGACAAACTCATTTAGTTACCAGATCTTTCTTCATAAGTCAGTCTCTCCTGACTACCTCGATCATTTTTGCTGCTCTTCCCTGAACTGCCTTCAATTTATCAGGTTTTATTTTAAAGCACTGGTGCTTAGAAATGAATGAAGCAAAGACCAAAGCCTCATGCTTCACCTGTCCCACTGAAGTAAACAGTACCCATTACAATCGGCTGGATAGCTGAGGCAGAAAAGAGCAAGTTGGTAAGAGAAAAAAACTTACTAATGCTGACTTGGTTGAAAAAAAAAGTGTACTGACATTTTGTTTCATTGGAACATTTTACATTAGTGCTTGTACATAGAGGAAGAAATTGCATTTCCCCCAATTTTTGATAAAACTATATTTGCTATCTACCAGATCTCTGAAATGACCTTTACCTATCCAGCCCATAAACTAAGAAGATTCTGAAAATCCTGTTCACGGACAAATTTCAGATTTATGGCTTTTATTTCTAATTGAAAAGTAGGAAATCCATATTACTTGTATCTCAGAGCAAGTAAGCTTGTGCAATAAATACATAAAGGTAAAAATCCAGTTTGGTCTTTATCCAGCAAAGACCTTAAATAACACTTAAATACAAGTTAAATATATACAAAGATACTTTTGGATCCATGATTCTGAATCACCTTGTATTAGACCTGATCCATGTGAGAATTAGCTACCAACAGAGAGCCCTTTGTTAATTTTTCTACCATAATTGCCAATTCCAATGCCTTGCAACATGTGGAATGTGGCATTTTCTTAGACTGGCAGCTACTAATTTCCCATCTTAATTGGTTAAGCAGAAATACAGAAGAGCTACATGAAAAATCCTAGACACCATCAATGCCGTGTAGAAAAACCACACTTCTGTAATCCTCAGAAAATTGTAATTTGTGAATTCATGCAACCACAGATTAAGTAAAAACAACTGAGGCACTTTATATTTAGCTGAGTTTGTAGCAATTTATATGAGCTTTTCCTGGAGAGAGATTGTAGGAGGAAAGAAGTGGAGAGATAATAAAATGCTGGTCTTCATGCATGTGACTAGAAAGCTGGAGACAGAAGGATAAATTGGTAAACATTTTTATGAGAAAAGATCGAAGGTAAGAGTTTTGTGAAATTGTTGTCCAGCAATAACACTTGAAGTAGGATTTTTTTCCCTCTCAAGTACAAATTGCAGCTTTCTCTTCATCATCACATCACTGTCACTATTTATATTTTACCAAGCATACAAGTTTTTTTATCTGTACAATAAATAGTACAATACATCTTATAGTCTGAGTGAAAATTCCTGACTTAAACTAGATATTATATTTGGCTTTTTCAAAATACTTGCATAAAACCATACAATAAACACTTAAAAAGTGAAGAACATAAAAAGAAAAGGAAAGATACATCATTTTGATTTAGAAAATGGTTAAAATGTACAGAGAGTGTCAATTTTTTATTCTTGAGGGTGAGGCTAAATCTGTATTGAGCTCTATGTCTCACAAACTTCACATTTTGACCAACATCTTCCTTTAAAAAAACCAAACAAACCAACAAAAAGACAACAAAAAACACCCCCACAAATCAAAATAACCCCTTTTTTATCCAGGCTAGAAGTTTTCAAGTGTGATTCCACAATGTTTCTGAAGGAAACAATCTTCCCCTGGCAGCTGGCAAGTTTCTTCCAGCTCTTATCTTTGATTCATTTGTCTTTCAGGCATGTCACGAGATTTTCATCATCATTTCTGAATTATCCAGCGATCAGCATTAATTCCAAGCAACCTCACATGGTCCCCAGTACTTTTCTGTACAGGCTGTATTTCTGCTTCATGTCACTAGCTGTCTTCATTGATTGAGACAGACAGACACGGCACCAGCGCTTGCCCTCTCCATTCAGAATCACCAATGAAGCCCCATGAAGACCCTCTGGAACTGGCAGACATGAAAGCATTTGTCCCCATCTCATGACAAGTACACCTCTGAGAAAAGGTGATGCTGCATATTTATTTGCCAGAGGTCAGCATGGAAGATATAAACAGAATGTATTTATATGCATAATACCTCAGCTTTCTAAAGCATTATTTAATCTATTTCCTTCATGAGTATGTGCTGTGTTGAATATGCATGGGTCTGTATAAAGCATTTCTGGAGTTCTCTCCTCTAAGAGGTCAGGGTAGTAACCTTGCATATACATAAAACAGTAATAGCAACCATCACACTTTATTATTGCACTTTCTAGCTTAGAAAGAGATGAAAGAAAAAGTCAGGCTGCTGGGAAGGAGATGGGAGAGCTGAAATGAGAGTGCTGTACCAAGATGACAGAGGCAGTGTTACTCTGGGCTTCCTGGGACAGGTGATCTAATTGCAAATGTTTGAAAGCAGCCTCCAGTTTTCAAATATTAGCAAGAGATAAAAACAGTCTGGCTCCTAGACATTTGTATAACCCCTTTTCAGCTGAGTAGCCCTGTACTCAGAATCCCTGAAAATTGTGTAAAACATGTGTGAAATCTTGTACACACAAACAGAGATTTAAAAAACATCAGATGGACACAGCTGAAAATATGTGCATTCCTTTTTCTCATCCTTCCTTTCCCAGGATTAAGAAGAATGACTGTGCTTTACAGAAGACATTCCATAAAGTCCACTGATGTTAGAAAAAGATTTCCACAGTGAAGGACTGTGCACTGAAGTGCAACTTAATTATAGTTTCAAATGGGCTTATTTTCTGCATGCTGTTTCTGCTGCCAATGTTTCCCCACCAGCCAGACTATGTTGCATTATGGAAGGAGAAGTCAGCAGGGATCAGTAAAGCAGGAGAATTCATCTCAATCACTCTCACAGTCTCTGGGGTATCAAGGTACGTGAGAGATGCCTGTTACGAGCATGAGCCTAGCAATATCTGAAAAATCCTTGTGTATGAAGGCAGCAGCCTGATCCCTCCTAATTTGGTAGAATTCTTTGAAGAGGTCTAAGAGAGTGACTGGCCTTTCAGGTGTGGTGTGGCAAAAGGTGTATGAGATGCCTGGTAGATATGAGGAAGAGTAAACTCTAGGCAAAAAGGAAACCATGAATGCAAGATTGTGAGGGAAAAAATTTAATAAGGAAGATCTGGACAGGAAAAAAAGAAGAGAAGTTGATGTTATTGCTCTAAAAGCATATTGCATCAAAAGTCACTATTCTAGCTGTAACCCAGCTGTCCAGGATGTCACAGAACCACAAAAACCTGTGTTCCAGAGAGGGTACATTCTATGAGATGAAAATGCATTGCAAGTGTATTACAAGAAGAAGGGAATGAGGTACCTGCTGTCATTTTGGTTGCTCAGTTTGCCTTTCTGCAGTGTTTTATTGAGGGGCTTCAAACATTCACTCCTGTACAAATATTCTGTATGTTTTGTGATGATGTTGAAAATTTGAAAAAAAATCTGATTCTTATTTAAATTGAACAAAATTTTCCCATCCCATCTTCATTTTTAATCTCTCTCATAGCAAGGGGGCAAAAATCTTAAAAAGAATGCTTGTCCTTGTCGTGCTTGGATTTAACAAAGCTTTGAATGTAAATAATATTTGCACCATTTTGCAGCAGGTTCAATTCTTACATGATAACAAAGAGGCTGTCCATTAGCATTCTGAATGGCCTTGAGGAGACTGACGTTACAGTATTGGAAGTCACTCCAATGGTCACTTTAAGCAACAATAAGAGACATTGGAGGTGATGGAGTTGCAAAAGCTGACAAAACAGAATGCAATCAAGAAAACCGATGAAATCAAGAGAGCGGTAATGATCAGGGGTGTTAAAGCACCTGATAGGTCGCAGGTCATGAAACTGGACTATGCTCTTTGATGCAGGCAGGAAGAAGTCATTAGAAATGTCAGCAATGTCACAGAAATGTCAGAAATGTCACTGTTAGTTGTGTGAAATATTGTACAATGGAAGTGGGAAAAAGAAAATGCACATGACAGAAGCAGGCAGTATATTCAAGTTGTCTGGAGGTGAGTGGATAAAAATGATGAACTGTTAGAGTACAAACCAAGAATCAGTGATCCAAGGTAGATGCAAATTAAATGGGGACACATCCACAGGGGCAATGAGGATAAAACTACCTTAAAAATATGTCAAATGAAAGGTTGTTGGTGGAGAAAGGAACACAGAACAGCTCCTTAGATTGTAGGGTACAGATGTCTTGTCCTACAGTATATTTTCTATAGGTTCAAGCATGTTGGTGCACAGAAAATAACACTGTAGTGTGTGATTTATGTAAAACATTTAATTAAAAATGTAACTTAATGAAAACTTAACTGAAAACACTGCAATATAAGTTTGCATATGTAGCAGTGAAACTGGTCACATCTTCCCTAGTATTTTATCTAACTAAAGTTAAAAAAAAAATAAATCAGAAGCAGTTTTCTGTCAGCTCCAGCTCTAAATACTTGGACACATTTCCTCTAGTTACTGTTCACAGTTGCCCTTTGGTCTGGTCATGAGAATTATGGTGTACTAATATAAAGAAGACAATGATGGGAGTAGAAGAGGAAGAAAATGAAAGACACTCCACCAGCTGGGAGAATAAGTGCATAGAATCTCCTGGAGTCTGCTGCTGTACAGATAATCAACTCTAAGTTTCACTTAAGCAAAATAGGATAAGAGAAGATGGATCCAGAGGCTCGTATGTATCTCCATTCCTGTCACAAGACTTTGTATGCCCCTTTCAGATGAAGCTATAATCCATTATAAAAAATACACTTAGAAAGGTAATTCAAAAATTATTTTTGTGAAAAATCTGTATTTCTTCACCATGAAATGCAGAATTTCTTTCACTCACAGTAAAACCAGCAAATAAATAGCATATATATGTGCTTCTCTGTATTGCTGTTTTGAATTAGATATTCTTAAGTAGGAGAAGTAATTTTAGAGCTCAGCTTGCTCAGAAAGATATCTTATTTTGACAGCACACAACGTAACTGGCACTGATTTAGAAAATCACACCATAAAGACAAGCAGCACTTTTAACCTGATTATAGCAGCATGAGTTCTAGATTAGGTTTGTCTTTAACATCAATTTATGTATAAATGTTTTTGTCTTACTGCAATATAGAATTTAGACGATCCTACAACAAAGACAGTTGCTACTCAAAAACTATATAGTCCAGGTAAAAGGCAATAGAAATCAGAGAACTGTGAATAGATAGATAGATAGATAGATAGATAGATAGATAGATAGATAGATATACACAGGAGTTGTGAGAATATACAGCAGGCATGATGGAGGGGAACATTAGCAAAACAGCTTTAGCAGCATAGGAAAGATGCTTTGTGTGCAGAGTAACAAAATGATCAGTGCATTTTCACAAGTAGTTTCTCCCACATACAAAAGAAACATAGGAAATACTCACAAAATGCTGTTTAGCTGTGATTAATGAATCAACACTATGGGTCAGTGACAGTAGATATCAGCCAGAGGCAGGAGTCAAAAATTTAATAGGGAAAAAAAAAAGACTGGCCACAAAGTTTAAGATAGAGACTGCAAGAGTGAGCAACCATCAAGGAAACTGAAAGAGAGTTGCTAGCAGATGCTTCGACACAGACTAAAACAATATGGGAGGAGAACTCAGCACTGACCTGGCTGAGGCAAGGTCATCTCTCTCAGTCAGAAAAAGCATCCCGCTGTAATTAATGCACAAGAGCCTGGAAGACAGTTTCACTCATGTGCTTTGAAGGCCATTGGGGAAAAAATGTGAAATATGTTGCCATGTCCCAGGTGGAAGAACTTAGACATTTAAGTCGAAGCCAATGCCCAAGTTACACACCTGACTGATAGGCCATATGATGATGTAGTCCTGAGATACCAAAACAACAGATGGAGCAGAAGAACTCTGGGACAAAATTAAAAGCTCTCTTTTGACCACACAAAACTTGCAGTTAGATTGTCAAAAAGATAGGTGGATCTGCTGGCTTTGACATGCTGGGCAGGCCCAAGATAGGTTGACCATCCTGCTCAGATGATGCTGACAGATGCCCAGAGACCAAATGCATAAGAGGAAAAACTAACACTGAGAGCAGAGTTTTTGTTAAACATGGCAGAACCATAAAACTGAAGTTAGATATGCTTTCAATTTTTACCATGAATGAAATTCATTTAACATTGAAGCATGTTTAAAAGCTCCCAAATGAAGAGAGGTCAGAGCTTTTGGCATCATTCAGGAAGGAGATACTAGTTCAAACACTAAGTTTCAAAAGAAGTAACAAAATAGCAGTAAAGTGACAAAGAAATATCTCCTTGGAAACAAACTCAAATCAAATTGTTACAGCCTATAAAAATATAGCATACAGTAAAATCCTCAGCCACTGCAGGGTGCAAAACATTTTCTTGCTATCTGAATCTTGAGCTATGATCAGGAGCTGACAGAGCAGAAGCTGACATTTAAGCCCCTAGCATTTTCTTTTCCTCATGCCTCTTTTTTTTTCCTTGTGTTGATTTTGTTTATATTCTTAAATTAAATTGTGACCTTCCTTAATTTGGTTGTTTTAAAAATTTAATTTTTCTTTCAAAATAAATCTTAGCTGACTGAAATTATACTGCAGATTTCTGTGATTTTTTTTTAACCTCCAGACCTGTTGTTTTCATACTACTTTGGATGTTTCTGAATTTTTAAAGTATCAAATTACATAAATTTCAAGTGTTCCTTTAAGGTATTTAGACACTTTTCTCATTATTTATGGTGAATTAAAATCTTTTTTGGAGGGTGCACTCTATGGCTTTATCTATCTCATTTATCCTGGATGTGAGTTTGTTGCTTTCACAGTGTTATAGGCAGCTGTGAAAGATTTTTTTTTTTTTTTTTTTTTTGTATTTTTTTAACTGGTGTGCTGAAGGCTATGCAGATTTAACACTACTACTACTCAGTCAAATGGGAGCCCTATGCCTAGGGAAGACCAGTTTCTGGAATATTACAGAAAGTTTACATCATCAAGTCAGTTCAATTCCTTGTCTTGATTATTTGTTTTTTATCAAGATTTGGGATTGCCTTATTTTTTTTTCCAATACACAATGCCAATTAACAAAGCTATCCTTTTATTCCCCCCTAAAAATTCCCTTAGGAAAAAAAAAAGAAAAAAACAAAGGAGCAAAGATGAAATTCATGGTCAAAATGAGGATGGTATGCAGAGAACTCATGCTGACAGCAGGAGCTTCAAAAAGGATTACCTACAGCTCAGATGAGTGCCTTAATCTCTATGCTATAAAGGGAGCTCTTCTCACATTCCCTGGCTGAAGCACTCTCAATTTGCATAAACAGTTCAGTAACTAACAGGACAGCAGGAAAAAATTAGGCTGTGCAGAAACACCCACCAGGGTCTAATTACTGAAGTTCGTTTCCTTCCTTTTTTCATTACTACATTTTAAGGCTTTCATTTCATTCTAAACAGAATGTATTCCATAAAAGATCTTAATTTTTGACTATTTGTGACTAACATCATTCTTCAAGATTTTTAACTCCACTTAAAGACATAAAAAAGAAGTATGGATTATATTCAGAAGCATATTTAAATACTTAAACCCAAGATAGTCTTGTGTCATGCTGAAGCAGAGGAACAAAAAGGAACAAGTACACAAATGTTTTTTCTAAATTATCACGCAAGGGATGTTAAATCAGGAATGTTTCTCAGAACAAAAGAGAATAAACAGTACCCTGATACTCCTATTTATCCTTACTGAAGCCAAGGAAATTAGAGATGCCAATTAATAGAAGCTGGGATTTCTGTGGCTTGCTTAAGTTGCAGCAGTAGGGCATAAAATCTTATATGGCTCTCTCCAAATTGGTACAGATAAACATTCATCCCAATCTTCACAGTCACATTATGGCTCTGGTAACATCTCAATAAAGCATGTGCAATTCAAATCCCAAATTCTTAGAAATGTTCACTTTAAGGTCAGTGGAGACAGAGCATGTCCAGACAGTGCTTTGAACCTAAGATGTGAATTCCTTTGTGAGGGTGCCTTCCCCTCCCCAGTGACTGCAAAAGGGGATGAGGCCTCTTGGTTAAATGGAAGACTTTAATTCAGGCACTTCCACTGGTGCCAACATCCCGATAGTAAAAGCCCTAAAACTAAAAATAAATAAATTAATAATGTAAACAGATAAATACCAGTTACCATTTTTGCCATTAAAACAAAGTAGAACTAAAAGTACATTTCTCCAAGGATCATTCATAAAATTAATTGAGAGATCACAATGTTTTAGTTAAGGTTGGATTCTGTTCCTGAAGACCTAAACAAAAAAATCTGCAAGTTACTCCAAATTACAGGATTGTGTCTCTAATGATCAATATTTAGATTAACAAATTATACAAAGGCAATTAACAGTAACTTATACCACTAGAAACCACAGAAATTGAGAGAAGCTAAAACAAAAAGAACATTTTTTCTTGAAAGATCCCATAACTGGATACACTCTGCCAAATTCAGTCTTGTACAACTATCCCTACAACCTGTATAAAGTTTATAGTTAAATCCACAGACTTCACATCCAGTGAAAATGCTTGTGTTAAAACCTTACAAGCCAGACTGAACTAATTGATTATCTTTACTAAGGCAAAGCAAGAAGCTGCAAAGCCGTAAAGCCAAAGAAAAGACAGGTCAGCTTGAGTCACCGCTATTTGCATAATCAATTTTTCCAGTACTAGTAAGTTTCTCTGAATTTTTAGACAATAACAGTAGGTTACCAAGCTGTGTTTTGGATTTACATGACTCAAAGTTGCACCAATTTGCTGTTTTTCCTTGTGTTGTTTTTCTTTTTTTTTTCACCTTACATATGAAATGGGACTAAGGAAACAAAAACCATAGAAAAGTCATCACCAGAAATTTTGGGTTTGTAAACAGAAATTACTTACAAAGGTAAAATAAATCACATACTGCCATTTCTATTTCTCAGCAAGCTTAAAGATGCTCTCTCACTGACACATTTTTGGTTTTACTTCCAATAAAGACTGCAATGCACCTGTATTTCAATAATTCAATTGACTGTATTATTTTATGCTTACTGTCCAGCAGTTCACTGGACCAAAAGACTCAGAATAAAAACTCACATCTATTTCAAATGCAGTAAATATAATTTAATTTACATGTATTGACTAGCTTAATTTTCACTCAGCTAGAAGTTTTACCATTTTTAGACACCCAGTGGCATTGCAATAACGAAATGTTCATTAATTATTGTGAATAGACAACGGACAAGAACTTCTGGCTTACAATTTCTGAGACCAGAAAAGATCACTAAACTAAAACAGAACCATTTTTCAAGGTGAATATTATAATAGTGAAGATTTGTTTTCCACAGAAAAAATTTGTTTCTGGGTACATTATCAAAGAGAACAGTCCTATTGATTTGGTTTGGTTCTGTTCGGCTTTTCTTTTGGACTGATTTATTTTTATGAAAGCAGGATCTCTGCTACAGAGTGTGAGAGATCATGGCCATCACCCTGTTCCCTGGACCTGTCTTGAGGAATAAATATTTCAACGTCTCAGACTTTGTTATCTTGTCCAACTGAGTCATTAAGCCTCCAATGCCTACCAAAGGAAAGAAAGAGGCATGTCTGAGAGGGACTTACTAAGGTTGCTCTATACAACCACTGCAGGGTGTTGGGAAGTATCCTCTGGAGATGGTTGACACACATCCTTTACTGTGGAAACAGTACACACATCTCAGAAAAAATATTTCATGTTTAGGTAGCTAAAGTTAGGTATGACGAATCCCATCACAAAATTTTAAATTGTTAGGTTTTTGTAAGAAACCAAGTGCTATTAGGATAAATATGATGAAGATAGTTCAGAGTCAGATACTACACTCTGTAACCATCCCAAAACTTTGGAAGATGATTAGGATCCCACCATAAAATCAGAGCCAACTTCTACTCTAGGAATCTGCAGGAGCTTTCACTTGAGGTCATTTCTTGAATTCATGCTTCTTCATAGTTCACAAATCCTTCAGATTTGCACAGGTACCAGCAGGTAGGGCAACAGATATAATGCAATTTCTGACTTAAAACTATGTTTACTGTAAAAAAAAAA